>SJYC01107076.1:0-26879 GCA_006408675.1 Madoqua kirkii | reverse complement strand
CCATCCTTATGGCAGAAAGTGAAGAGGAGCTAAAAAGCCTCTTGATGAAAGTGAAAGAGGAGAGTGAAAAAGTTGGTTTAAAGCTCAACATTCAGAAAACGAAGATCATGGCATCTGGTCCCACCACTTTATGGGAAATAGATGGGGAAACAGTGTCAGACTTTATTTTTGGGGGCTCCAAAATCACTGCAGATGGTGACTGCAGCCATGAAATTAAAAGATGCTTACTCCTTGGAAGAAAAGTTATGACCAACCTAGATAGTATATTCAAAAGCAGAGACATTACTTTGCTGACTAAGGTCCGTCTAGTCAAGGCTATGGTTTTTCCTGTGCTCATGTATGGATGTGAGAATTGGACTGTGAAGAAGGCTGAGTGCCAAAGAATTGATGCTTTTGAACTGTGGTGTTAGAGAAGACTCTTGAGAGTCCCTTGGACTGCAAGGAGATACAACCAGTCCATTCTGAAGGGGATCAACCCTGAGATTTCTTTGGAAGGAATGATGCTAAAGCTGAAACTCCAGTACTTTGGCCACCTCATGTGAAGAGTTGACTTATTGGAAAAGATTCTAGTGCTGGGAGGGATTAGGGGCAGGAGGAGAAGGGGACGACAGAGGATGAGATGGCTCGATGGCACCATGGACTCGATGGACGTGAGTCTGAGTGAACTCCGGGAGATGGTGATGAACAAGGAGGCCTGGTGTGCTGCGATTCATGGAGTCGCAAAGAGTTGGACACGACTGAGCAACTGAACTGAACTGAACTGAACTGAACATAGTTAACCGGAGAACATAGTTAACTGACCACTGGTGTGGTCAGTCCAGTGTTGGGTGGCGCATGTCAGGGAGTGTCCAGGGATGGAACAGAAATTGGACTGGAGTGGCAACCACTCCAGTACTCTTGCCTGGAAAATCCCATGGACAGAGGAGCCTGGTAGGCTGCATTCCATGGGGTCGCTAAGAGTCGGACATGACTGAGCGAGTACACTTTCACTTTCCACTTGCATGCACTGGAGAAGGAAATGGCACCCTACTCCCGTATTCTTGCCTGGAGAATCCCAGGGGTGGCAGAGCCTGGTGGGCTACCATCTATGGGGTTGCACAGAGTCAGACACTACTGAAGCGACTTAGCAGCAGCAGCAGCAGCAGTAGCAACATAGTTAACAGCTGTGAATCTTTGTTGAGCTGATAAATGAATGAATGAAATGAATAGAGAATCCATGACAGAACCTAGAGAGTGAGTGATCCAGGACAAGAATGAAGAAATAGCCTCAGAAAGGGAAAAAGATGCCTGCTCTGTTGAAGTCAGAGCCTACAGATCAGAAAGGGCAGGTGCAGATGGTGGGGCAGGAACAGATGGCAGGGCAGGAAGTCTGCCCCCTTCCCATCTCTTTTTTCTCTGAGGGGCGGGGTTGCATCACTTTTAGAGGTGTGGGAAAAGGATGTGGTGATGAAGGGTCAAAGCTAATGTTCACTGAACTTAGCTACATGCTACAAATGTATTGGGTGTCCTCACCTTTATCTCATTTCCTAACATCTGCTCAAAGTAGTAGTTTCAATTAAATCAATTTCTAGGTGGGAAAAGTAGAACTTCAAAGAGGTTAAGGAGCCTATCCCAGTTTGTCTGAATGAGTAGAGCAAACAGGGTCAACAGATGTGATGAGCAGACAGAGGAAATGGGCACAGAAGTGGGAAATGAATGATACATGTGGGGCACTGCTGATGGTGTGGTCAGTCCAGTGTTGGGTGGCGCCTGTCAGGGAGTGTCCAGGGATGGAACAGAAATTGGACTGGACCATTAAGGCTGACTGCATTGCGGGGATAAAAACTGCAGACTGGACTTTACCTTTTAATGTAGTGTTTCTTCAACTGAGTTATGTAAAAACCTCGATTAGACACAAATTAATTTCCTCTGAAGTCCTGAGGGAGCCACTTAAAAAATGTAGCAATAAAAGTTAAAATCTGTCTTTAAACAATTCCTTTGTCACTAATGCAATTATGAACACAGCAGTTAGCCTGGAAGCTAGAACCATTCACACAATAATTGATTAACAGAAGAAAAAAAAAAAGGATATTAAGCAGGTGATGTAGAATCTGCTTAGGTTGTGTTAGTTTTGACAAAAATTGACATTAAGACAATTTTTCTTAGAAATTTGAAAATCCTTTTAGAATTTACAAATATCCACCCCAGTAAGATGGCAGAAGGCAATGGGAAATCACAGATGGTTTGGGGCTTAAGAGGAATGTAATCAGATTTCTATCTTAACAAGTTTACTTTGAAACTCTAAACTCTGGAAAACTTCACAGGCAAGGTCTTGTTTATGCTGGTTGTTTTTTAAGATTTTTTTGTCTGTTTCCTAATACTTATTTAAACTAAAAATCTTAAAAGGAAAAGGGCAGCAGTAGCTCCTGAGGGAACAGAAGCAGCTTGCTATTGAGAGAAGGGTCTTGATAGTCTATTCCCAGGGATCTGTGACAAAAGAAGAAAGAAAAGACTGGGGGAGGTATTCTATACCTGAGATGGTGTCCTGGGCTAAGCAGTAAAAGGACTTGCCCTGAGGGAAGGAGAGAAAGGAGCCCCCTTGGGTGGGTGGTGGTAGCATTGGATGGTGAGGGGAGGAGAGGGGAGGAGGAAGGGCACATTGACAGCAAAGGGAATGGATTTCAGTGTTGGCCACAGGTTTGAAAAACCTTTGGGGCATCCATGACATATCACAGAGCTATTGGGGTTATAGGCTTAAGTCCAGATGGTGTAAGAACAAGCAAGTCTTCAGAGGAAAGAATCAGGAGAAAGGCACTTATTAAATGAAGTAGATACAGCCTCAGATGAAAAACAAAAGTTCCAATTTACTCACCATCCACTTTCTGGGCTTTTCTCCAGCCTGAAGTAGAGAAAGAAACTTCATGAGATCAATGATACGTGAGAGGGTCTCAAATCGTACTCGCAGGAGGAGGAAGTACGGAACTTACGGAGCTCTCTTTGGAGTTGCTCTGCAAAAGGACAAGAAATGAATCAGTACTGTTCATAGGAGAAGGGCCAGGTTTACATGGAAAGGGTCTGTGGGAGGCCCTTTCCTGCATCATGTGTGCAGTGAGTCCAGTGAGCTGTCCCTCAACTAGAAAAGCCAGGGTACAGTCAGGGTCCCAGGATCGGGGAAGCAAAGAGGTGGGGGTGCTGGTACTGAAGGAGGCAAGACTGAATATAAAAAACTCAACTTCAAATCCCCTTCGCCCTCTTAGTCCTAGTCCTCCCCTTCCCCTCTGTCCAATCCCTTTTCCGTAGTCTTTTTTGGACCTTACTGCCTCAGTCTGCTGATTCCTTTACCTTTGGTCCAGCACTCTCGATCTTTCTCTCGGCGAAGTTTCCAGATGAAACCAAGAGCAGTCAGCAGGAGAAGTCCCAGAAGAAGCAGGAGTGAGGTCTGAGCTGTTGCCCAAGGAAAGTCCTTCAGGAAGACAGTGGCTGAACTGGAAGTGCTGGGCATTATTCCTGCAGCGAAAAGCAGGAAAGGGCCAAGGCCTGGGGGTGCTGGGGCACACAGAGGATGCTGCAGGACTCCCCGAGACGCCTAGGCCAGACCAACAGCAGAGGGGCCTGGCTGGGAGAATGAGTGACTCCAGCTCTACCCCATTCTCTCCCACAGGATGGCTGGGAAGCCAAGATACTTTAAGAGTCAGCATGGAACAACAACAAGTAAGTATAAAGGCTCTGGGTGTGTGTGTGTGTGTGTGTGTGTTTGTGTGTGTGTGTGTTGCTCAGTCATGTCTGTGTCTTTGCAACTCCACGGACTACAGCTCGCCAGTCTCCTCTAACCTTGGAATTCTCCAGGCGAGAATACTGGAGTGGGTAGTGTTTCCCTTCTCCAGGGGATCTTCCCAACCCAGGGATCGAACCCAGGTCTCCTGCACCTCAGGCAGATTCTGTGTTAAATCAAGGAGGTTCAAATCACTCCTGAAATATGGAACTAAAACTGGGGTCTGGAGGAAGGGGTGGAAATTGTTCCTTTTTCCTCAGATTATGAGAATAGATGCCTTCCAGTAAAAATCACCCCGCATGTGGGAGGAATGTGGGAGCCCCTGACTTTACTTCCAATTGTTAATAGAAGCATATTGTTGGTAGAGAAGTGGATGATGCTGGGAATTAGAAGTCCTGAGGACTAGTCCCACCTCCACTGTAGACTCTACTTGTAATTTCAGCCAAGCATCCCGTGTCCCTATGTCTCCACTATAATGGGGAGAGTTCAATAATATTACCTGTGCTATCAGTACCACCAGATCAACAAGCAAGCTGCGAGAAGAAAACTTGGCTATCTATGTGAACTTTTATGCATGTGTTTCTTTTAAATATCCCTTAGCACCCAGGTCATGCTATTCATTTAGTTGTTGTCTAGTTGCTAAGTCATGTCTGACTCTTTTGAGACCCGATGGGCTGTAGCCCACCAGGCTCCTCTGTCCATGGGATTGCCTAGGCAAAAATACTGAAATGAGCTGTCATTTCCTCCTCCAGGGGATCTTCCCCATCCATGGATGGAACCTGCATCTCCTGTGTTGGTAGGTAGGTTCGTTACCACTGAGTCACCAGGAAGCCCAATAAATACCACTGAGTCAAAAAAAAAAAAAAAAGAGAGAGAGAGAGAGAGAGTGTAAACCTTTTATTTCTCTATCAGCAAAAGGATTCCATGTAACTCGAGAGCCTTTCCAAAGAGGTGTTCATGTCATTGAATATGACATGTTTTATGTGCAGGAAAAGTTACATTAATAAAATGAAAACTATCCATATAAGCCAGAACAGAGTCATAACTGGACATAAATATAACAGCCTAAGGCCAATGCCATAAGCAAATTTCCTCCCAGTACTGATGAATGTCATTGATGTGAGGGTTAAAGAAACAATGAACAATCAGTTGTTGTTACCCTTCCTAATACAGTAGAATTTTTATTGACAAAATAGATTCTGGAAATTTTTCCTGAGACTAAAGCATCATGGTGTTTGTTTAATTACTTATTACTTCTCACAGAAACCTACTTCCTTATTTGTATATATTTGTCCTTTCTCCATAAAATTTAACCCTAGATTGTGGACTGTTTTGTATAATTTCCTAGCTATTTTGTACTGGTAATGACTTTACAATGAATACTCTGCATGTCCTAATAAAGGATACTTTTTAAAAGGTAAATATAAAAAAAGACTGTGCAAATAATTTAACTTATTATTTAATATGAAAACCAGTAAAAATGTTAAAAGTGGTTTAAATGAGGATTTGATTTGCAAAATCTTATATTCTCTGTCAGAGAGAAGTCATTTACATCACTAAGGACAGGAACAATTTGCATTACTCTCAGTGTTCTATAAATTAACATCTGTCTCTGCTGCTGCTAAGTCGCTTCAGTGGTGTCTGACTCTGGGCGACCCCATAGATGGCAGCCCACCAAGTTCCTCCATCCCTAGGATTCTCCAGGCAGGAACACTGGAGTGGGTTGCCATTGCCTTCTCCAATGCATGAAAGTGAGAAGTGAAAGTGAAGTCGTTCAGTTGTGTCCGAATCTTAGCGACCCCATGGACTGCAGCCTACCAGGCTCCTCAGTCCATGGGATTTTCCAGGCAAGAGTACTAGAGTGGGTTGCCATTGCCTTCTCCGAACATCTGTCTCTACAAAGTTTTAAATGATCTAGAAAAATAAGCAATGGCTTAGTCCTACGGAATCAGAGATCCCTAATGTGAGAACTACCAGACAGGGTTAGTATTCTTTAGAAGAGACACCCAGTCATCTTTTTTAACCACTGAAAGTCTTTCACAAATTTTCTTGGCCATTCTTTCTTTCCCCTAGTGCTGAGCACAAAGCAATCAGGAATGGTTTACACAGAGGCAGCAAATATTTGTCAAACAAATAATTTCCTAAGAAATACTGCAAAGTAGGGCTTTTTAAAAAACCAAGAGCAAAAACAAAAACACAAAAACAAAAACAGACCAAGAGGACTTCCAGAAATGATTCAGACCATTTGCAAAGAGGCTAAAAGAAAGAGAACTACACACGTGTACCACCCTCTGTCTGTCCCTTTAAAAACCATCCTCACCTGCATCCTTCTGCCCAGCAGCGGTGGCTTCATAGAAGTCCCAGCCTTGGTCAAATGGTGAGTGCTCAGGGACTCTGACTTGGCATCTCCCAGTGGGAGAGCTACAGGCCTGCCCTTTGAGGTGCAGATGGGTCCCATCCTTGTCCAAGCTCATGACCTGAGAGGACTGCTCCTGCTGCTGTTGGATGTCCATGGGCTCCTGACTCACTTGCGGGGAGAGGGAACCAGGAAGTTCACTGTCCTTCATGCCTCAGCTGCAAAGTCAGTCACCCCAAGGGTCGCTCCCTACCAAATGAGCTGCTTCCCAACCAGTAAGAGCGAGAAGAGGAGGAGACAGGTAGGAATGAAGGAAGGACACTGGACCAGCCTTAAGATGGGTCACACCTCTTCCTCAGGAGTCTGGGAGAACAGATACATCTGAGCCCCTGCTTTATTTTTGTCCAAAACTCTTAATATGTTTTCATCTCTCTATATTGGTAGGATTACTAGATAAAATATCTTATATTACAATTTGCTAAATCAGGGAACTTTAAACACAGGAGACTCTCAGCAACCATTTTGCAGAATAAATGAATATAGTTTTCTGCCTGGAGAAACAGAAAATCCAAGCAAGGCAGCAGGCAGAAGGGAGCTGGCCTGGGAGGCAAGGAAGCTGGCTTGAGTTTCTAAGCAGAGAGCACTGTTTGCTGCGGGCCAGACCTGTGCTGAGCATGGAGGCAGGAGCAGAGGAGTAGAGAGAGGAGTCGGAGGGCCTGGGCCTTCCAGAAGCCTGAGGCTCACACCTGCTGGCTGTCTCCCCACCGCCAGTTCTCATGCACTCACATTTCTCTGCTCCTCGGGGTGACTCAGTCTTTGAATCACTTTGCAATTCAGACACTAGGCTGGACCCAGGCTCCAGGCAAGATTGTCCACTGCCTGGTCTCTCAGGGGGGAGCTCAGGCAGAGGCTGGGGAGTACTCACGGGCTGGATCTGCCCTTGGCAGGGCACCCCGAGAACTCCAGGTAGATGTGTCTTGTCACAGTGCCCCTGCCCCAAAGGTGACACTGTCTATGATGGGGATGAACTCTGGACTGTGAACCCCTTTCCTCTGCATTTATGATGTAAGATATCGATGTTTTCAGGGAGAGAAGCGAAGTCTAGAGATCAGCCTGCACACACCTGAGTTGGTCAGTTTTGCCACAGCACTGCCTACTGGGAACGCATATCATCCACCATGAGGCCTTTGAGCTCAGCTGGCTTGTTGGCCATACTTAGTCCTACGGAATCAGAGATCCCTAATGTGAGAACTACCAGACAGGGTTAGTATTCTTTAGAAGAGACACCCAGTCATCTTTTTTAACCACTGAAAGTCTTTCACAAATTTTCTTGGCCATTCTTTCTTTCCCCTAGTGCTGAGCACAAAGCAATCAGGAATGGTTTACACAGAGGCAGCAAATATTTGTCAAACAAATAATTTCCTAAGAAATACTGCAAAGTAGGGCTTTTTAAAAAACCAAAGCAAAAACAAAAACACAAAAACAAAAACAGACCAAGAGGACTTCCAGAAATGATTCAGACCATTTGCAAAGAGGCTAAAAGAAAGAGAACTACACACGTGTACCACCCTCTGTCTGTCCCTTTAAAAACCATCCTCACCTGCATCCTTCTGCCCAGCAGCGGTGGCTTCATAGAAGTCCCAGCCTTGGTCAAATGGTGAGTGCTCAGGGACTCTGACTTGGCATCTCCCAGTGGGAGAGCTACAGGCCTGCCCTTTGAGGTGCAGATGGGTCCCATCCTTGTCCAAGCTCATGACCTGAGAGGACTGCTCCTGCTGCTGTTGGATGTCCATGGGCTCCTGACTCACTTGCGGGGAGAGGGAACCAGGAAGTTCACTGTCCTTCATGCCTCAGCTGCAAAGTCAGTCACCCCAAGGGTCGCTCCCTACCAAATGAGCTGCTTCCCAACCAGTAAGAGCGAGAAGAGGAGGAGACAGGTAGGAATGAAGGAAGGACACTGGACCAGCCTTAAGATGGGTCACACCTCTTCCTCAGGAGTCTGGGAGAACAGATACATCTGAGCCCCTGCTTTATTTTTGTCCAAAACTCTTAATATGTTTTCATCTCTCTATATTGGTAGGATTACTAGATAAAATATCTTATATTACAATTTGCTAAATCAGGGAACTTTAAACACAGGAGACTCTCAGCAACCATTTTGCAGAATAAATGAATATAGTTTTCTGCCTGGAGAAACAGAAAATCCAAGCAAGGCAGCAGGCAGAAGGGAGCTGGCCTGGGAGGCAAGGAAGCTGGCTTGAGTTTCTAAGCAGAGAGCACTGTTTGCTGCGGGCCAGACCTGTGCTGAGCATGGAGGCAGGAGCAGAGGAGTAGAGAGAGGAGTCGGAGGGCCTGGGCCTTCCAGAAGCCTGAGGCTCACACCTGCTGGCTGTCTCCCCACCGCCAGTTCTCATGCACTCACATTTCTCTGCTCCTCGGGGTGACTCAGTCTTTGAATCACTTTGCAATTCAGACACTAGGCTGACCCAGGCTCCAGGCAAGATTGTCCACTGCCTGGTCTCTCAGGGGGGAGCTCAGGCAGAGGCTGGGGAGTACTCACGGGCTGGATCTGCCCTTGGCAGGGCACCCCGAGAACTCCAGGTAGATGTGTCTTGTCACAGTGCCCCTGCCCCAAAGGTGACACTGTCTATGATGGGGATGAACTCTGGACTGTGAACCCCTTTCCTCTGCATTTATGATGTAAGATATCGATGTTTTCAGGGAGAGAAGCGAAGTCTAGAGATCAGCCTGCACACACCTGAGTTGGTCAGTTTTGCCACAGCACTGCCTACTGGGAACGCATATCATCCACCATGAGGCCTTTGAGCTCAGCTGGCTTGTTGGCCATATTTCATGGGTCACTGGATATAGGGCAGTGACATGGCTGGGGGACCTGGGAATGAAGAACAAGCTGGAGGCAAATAATTTTATGTTAAAACAGAAAAAAAAGAAAGCTCAATGCAGTATGTATCTGATAAACATTTTTCATTTCTTTAATTCTATAGGGATTTGCAAGATGATGAAAGGACAACAGGGCTAGGAGCTAGTGCTAGGAAGAGAGGTCAGGTAGGGGTGGAGTCAGAGAATGTGCGATTTTCTTATTAAAATCAGGAGACAACTTAAACGGCGTGCAGGCAAAGTGGGTAAAATTACCAAAATGATGTTCTAGAGCAGTTAGAAACTGGGAAAGACACAGATCAAATGAGTTACCAAGTATTAATACCCTCAGTAAACTTCAGTGGGATAAACGCTCTGCAGAAGTCCTTTCCAAATCTGAGCCTCTCTCTGGCTGGGGCAGCTTTTAAGGCCCACAAACCCAGATGATACCCAGATGTGGGTAGTAAATCTGTTCTTGATCTAGGAGCACAGCATTTTGGCTAAAAGGGCAAATATTTCTAGGGTTATGCCCTCTGGAGTCATGTTTGAATCCACTTGTTTTGCTGGCTATGTGAACCTGGGCATGTTATTTACTTCTCTAAGCTTCCTCTACAAAACATGTTGAACTTAGTGATGGCTTTGCAGGAAGGCTGTGAAGATGGAACTCGGGTGTGTGTGTGAAGCCTTGGTGCAGTGCCTGGCACAGAACGCTCGGTAAATATTAGCTATGGCTCTATTAGCTCCCACTCCAATCAACTCAACACTGCGGTCATTGATTAACACTGAGCCATCCCTCTAGATGGCAAATCCTTGAAGAGTTGTCTGGGGGATTAATCTTTATTTGAACTTCTCTCACTCTCCCCCAACCCCAATCTACTCCTTACTTTTTCCCAGTCCGCTGACCCCTGAGGGCAGATTCAGCAGTCTTTGCAGTCTGGTTTCTGGAGAGGACCTGCCCAGAGGGGACGACAGCAAAATCCAAAGAGGATATATGAGACTCCAGGGTCTCAGTCCCAGCTGGGCAGCAGGTGACAGTGGCTGCCTCCCTGCTCGAGTCACAGCTCTGGTGGGAGACTACTGCGGCCTCAGATCTCACCTGCTTGGAAGATACTCTCCCTTTGCTCCTTCAGACCCAGTAGTGATGTTCCTGCACTGGCCTCAGAGTATGTCACCGTTCCTTGCTGGTGTCCCTTCCCTGACCTTTGCAAATGGTCCCTCCATTAAGCTCTCTTCAATTGCCGTTCTGGACTGTGCCAGGACTGTGACTGGTTTGCGACTTTGTTGTTGTTCAGTCGCTAAGATGTGTCTGACTCTGTGATCCCATGGACTGCAGCACACCAGGCTCATTTGTTTGTGTCTTCAAATGTCACCTCACCCATGAAAGTCTTTGATCCTCATAGTGTCTCCCTCCTAAATCTCCTTCCTAAGAACCTTCAAAACATTTGATAAGTCAGGAGACAGGTTCTGGCACTTCATTACCCTTGTCAATGCAACCATTTTAGAACCTAGGCTTTCTCAGAATTCATAATATCACAGATCTCATTTAGTTCCCCTCCCTTTCTCCTTATCCTTTTGCAGCAGACAGTCTTGGCTAAGATGCTTTAATGGATGTATCCAAAGTCATAACATAACTGGGTTTCAGATTTTTAGCTAGTGATCTTTCCCTGGCCCCATGCTACTCCTGTTTTATTCTGGGAATCTGATCTGGAGGACTTCTAGCGGAGAAGAGACCCTGGGTCCCAGGTATTTGGAGACAGGAATTGATAATGTTGCCTTAGCATCTGGCTAAAAGATCTCCCACTGAAGGGATCATTACACAAATAGAAAATGAAAGCAGCCCCTGGTGGCACAAAGGCAGGTGACCTTGAGGTACAAGAAAGAAATGTACTGGAATAGACTGGAAAGGCAGGGCCTGGAGAGAAAAGGAAGTGGTGGAGAAGGATGGAGGGCAGGGTTGTTGGCTCACTTCTGATGTGACTTCTTGCTGTGGGCAGCACCCTTTATATCCCGTCATTGAAAGTCTGCTTTTCAAAATGCTTCCATTTCTAGTCTCTCTTTTCTCCATCCTTTCCTCCTGTCTCTGCTTGTTCAGTTGTTAAGTCATGTCCAACTCTTTGTGACCTCATGGACAGCAGCATGTCAGGCTCCTCTGTCTTTGCACCAAACCTCACTTTTATGAAAAAACTGAGGATGAGAGAAGTTGAATAATGGAGCAAAGTCACTCAGCCAGTGAGCAGCAATGCCAGAGTGAACCCTGCTCTGTCTACTGCAAAGATTGACTTCTGAACTGGTTTAGTTGTGCAGCAGGCCTGCCCTGTTGCAGAGGCTGCACATGCTGACCCGGACCCTGACCTTGGCTCAGGCTGACTGATTAGGGGGCCAGTTGGCTTTTGTGCAGGCTAGTGAGTCAGGCAATGAGAGCAGGAAAGGAAGCTCCACCCAGCTGAGAAGTGTCACACAAATGCATAGTTCCTTGGCTCAAGCCCAGTGGGTCTTTTTCTTTCCCAGATAGAGGTTATTAAAGAATAACATGAAAGGAAATTTTTTTGTACTCCAAGAGAAGTGAAAGGCAAGGAGAAAAGGAAAAATATGCTCATTTGAACGCAGAGTTCAAAAGAATAGCAAAGAGAGATAAGAAAGCCTTCCTCAGCGATCAATGCAAAGAAATAGAGGAAAACAATAGAATGGGAAAGACTAGAGATCTCTTCAAGAAAACTAGAGATACCAAGGGAACATTTCATGCAAAGATGGGCTCAATAAAGGACAGAAATGGTATGGATCTAACAGAAGCAGAAGATACTAAGAAGAGGTGGCAAGAATACACAGAACTGTACAAAAAAGATCTTCATGGCCCAGATAATCAAGATGGTGTGATCACTCACCTGAGATAGATATCCTGAAGTGTGAAGTCAAGTGGGCCTCAGGAAGCATCACTATGGACAAAGCTAGTGGAGGTGATGGAATTACAGTTGAGCTATTTCAAATCCTAACAGATGATGCTGTTAAAGTGCTATTCAATATGCCAGCAAATTTGGAAAACTCAGCAGTGGCCACAGGACTGGAAAAGGTCAGTTTTCATTTCAATCCCGAAGAAAGGCAATGCAAAAGAATGTTCAAACTACTGCACAATTGCACTCATCTCACACAAAGTAATGCTCAAAATTCTCCAAGCCAGGCTTCAACAGTATGTGAACAGTGTACCTCCTAATGTTCAAGCTGGATTTAGAAAAGGCAGAGGAACCAGAGATCAACTTGCTAGCATCCACTGGATCATTGAAAAAGTGAGAGAGTTCCAGAAAAACATCTATTTCTGCTTTATTGATTATGCCAAGCTTTTGACTGTGTGGATCACAACAAACTCTGGAAAATTCCTAAAGAGATGGGAATACCAGACCACTTGACCTGCCTCCTGAGAAATCTGTTTGCAGGTCAAGAAGCAATAGTTAGAATTGGACATGAACAATAGACTGGTTCCAAATCAGGAAAGGAGTACATCAAGGCTATATATTGTCACCCAGCTTATTTAACTTATATGCAGAGCACATCATCAGAAATACTGGGCTGGATGAAGCTGGAATCAAGATTTCTGGGAGAAATATCAATAATCTCAGATATGCAGATGACACCCCCCCTCCCCCATGGTAGAAAGCAAAAAAGAACTTAAGAGTCTCTTGATGAATTGAAAGAGGAGAGTGAAAAAGTTGGCTTAAAACTCAACATTCAGAAAACTAAGATCATGACTTCACTTCATGGCAAATAGATGGGGAAACAATGAAAACAGTAAAAGACTTTTATTTTGGGAGACTCTGAAATCACAGCAGATAGTGACTGCGATGAAATTAAAAGATGATTGCTCCTTGGAAGAAAAGATATGACCAACCTAGACAGCATATTAAAAAACAGAGTAACTACTTTGCCAACAAAGGTCCATCTAGTCAAAGCTTTGTTTTTTTCCAGTACTCATGTTTGGATGTGAGAGAAAGCTGAGCACTGAAGAATTGATGCCTTTGAACTGTGGTGTTGAAGAAGACTCTTGAGAGTTTGTTGGACTGCAAGGAGATCCAACCAGTCAATCCTAAAGGAAGTCAGTCCTGAATATTCATTGGAAGGGCTGATACTGAAACTGAAACTCCAATACTTTGGCCACCTAATACGAAGAATGGACTCATTTGAAAAGCTGTCTCTTATACACATCTAGATGTGTATAAGAGACAGGTCTGACTCTGTGATCCCATGGACTGTAGCCCACCAGGCTCCTCTGTCCATGGAATTCTTCAGGCAAGAATGCTGGAGAGGGCTCAGTTCAGTTCAGTCACTCAGTCGTGTCTGACTCTTTGCAACCCCATGAATCTCAGCACACGAGGCCTCCCTGTCCATCACCAGCTGCCAGAGTCCACCCAAACCCATGTCCATTGAGTCAGTGATGCCACAATGGACATGAGTTTGAGTAAGCTCTGGGAGCTGGTGATGGACAGGAAGCCTGGTGTGTGGCAGTCCGCGGGATTGCAAAGAGTTGGACATGACTGCGCGACTGAACTTCACTGAACTGAACTGAACATGAAAGGAATAATATAGTTTTTAAGTTCCTTCTCTCCTGGTTTAATTTATACATACTCCCCCACACAGGGCTTCCCCAGTGGCTCAGCGGTAAAGAATCAGCCTTCCAAAGAATGAGACTCCTATTGAAGGTTGCATTCCTGGGTCAGGAATTTTCTGCTCAGGAGGAAATCCCATGGACAGAGGAACCTGGTGGGCTACGTACAATCCATGGGCTTCCAAAACAGCGACAATAACAACCACCTCCCACACGGGTTCTTACTCCTCTTCCCTTTCTCCTCTGCTGCCCCTCTTTCTAGCACCTTTGAAATGTTTCTTCTCTGGAGTTTGTCAGACTTGGGTCACAGGAGCAGAAGAGCCTGGCCGAGATGCTAGAGCAGGAGAATCAGGCAAGAGAATGCTCAGTATCCCCGCTTCCCCACCAGCAGAGTGAGGTTCAGCTGTACATCCAGTAAACATGGCTGCTGAAACAGGAGAACAGAAAAGCTAGGGGCTGGAGAACTGTCCCAGACAGACCCCCCCAGGAGACTGGGGAGGATAAAGCCCATCAACAGGAGCCTTCTTGATCCCTGGAAAACCTTAGATCAGGTTTTTATATCCAAGGACCCCGACGATTCCAAGAGACCCGGTTTTATACCCTCTCACTATATGACTCTGTGGACGTGAGTCTGTGTGAACTCCAGGAGTTGGTGATGGACAGGGAGGCCTGGCAGGCTGCTATTCATGGGGTCGCAATGAGTTGGACACGACTGAGCAACTGAACTGAACTGAACTATGTGACTGGTTACATAGTAGCAACTTCTTTGATGTATATGATTTAGTTTTGCAACATGCAGGTGCAGGAAGAGTTAACAACTAAGGTTAAAAGGGGAACAATGATTATAGTCAAGAGGGAGGGATCTCTTCATTGATAATCCAATTGGGGAAGCCTGACCTTAACTCCAATCTCTTTTTTGGAGATGTTTGCCCTCTGTGGGGTGGGAGGTTTCCAAGGAGACCTGGTCTTTCTTTAAGGATGGTTTCCTCGTTCTTAGGCAAAGTTCAGGCCCAGTTCACATCCTGCCTTAAGATGGCTAAGGCAGGCCTCAAGATGGAGTTCCTCCTGCCATCCCCATAGCGGCCCCAACATTTCCTCCTCTTGATGCTCATCTTATCGTTAATGATGGGTGTCAGTCACGGGTAAGTACTGTATATGGGGATTATGCAATTGTAGCAGGACTGTTAGCCTAGAGGTTACACATTGAGTTATACATTAGAGAATACAAGGTCCAAAAATTAATGATATAATGATTAACAAAATAATTATATATATATTTTTTACCAATCACCTTTGATCCAAGAAAATACTGGTGACCAAAAATGAAGATTATCAGTAGACATAGCTTTTACCTGTTTTTTTTTTTTTTTTAATATATATATAGGTAACAGTGGCTGATACATTGCTGGATAAATCTGGAATATAAACACATTATTTAACTTTAATTACGGCAAAGGTCCCTCCCTGGGCAGCTGTAAGTATCCGATTTTGAATCACTGCCTTTCTCATTTGTATTTATTCCTCCTTTAGAGCTTGAATTGCCTTTTCATTATCCAGGAGGGCCTGTTTTGTGAAGTTAGTTAGAGCCTCTGCTCTAATCATAATGTCTGTTGTCCCTGTAGATGGTATGATTCTTAAAGAGATGGGAATACCAGGCCACCTGACCTGCCTCCTGAAAAACCTGTATGCAGGTCAAGAAGCAACAGTTAGAACTGGACATGGAACAACATGGTTCCAAATTGGGAAAGGAGTACATCAAGGTTGTATATTGTTACCCTGCTTATTTAACTAATATGCAGAGTACATCATGTGAAATGCCAGGCTGGATGAAGCACAAGCTGGAATTAAGATTGCTGGGAGAAATATCAATAGCCTCAGATATGCAGATGACACCACTCTTATGGCAGAAAGTGAAGTAAAGAGCCTCTTGATGAAAGTGCAAGAGGAGAGTAAAAAAGTTGGCTTAAAACTCAACATTCAAAAAACTGAGATCATGGTCCCAACATTTCATGGCAATATAGATGGGGAAATAATGGAAACAGTGAGAGACTTTGTTTTCTTGGGCTCCAAAATCACTGCAGATGATGACTGCAGCCATGAAATTAAGACTCTTGCTCCTTGGAAGAAAAGCTATGACCAACCTAGACAGCATATTAAAATGCAGAGTCATTACTTTGCCAACAAAAGTCTGTTTAGTCAAAGCTATGGTTTTTCCAGTAGTCATGTATAGATGTGAGAATTGGACTATAAAATCTGAGCCCCAAAGAATTGATGCTTTTGAACTGTGGTGTTGGAGAAGACTCTTGAGACTCTGTTGGACAGTAAGGATATCCAGCCAGTCCATCCTAAAGGAAATCAGTCCTGAATATTAATTGGAAGGACTAATGCTGAAGCTGAAACAACAATACTTGAGTCACCTGATACGAAGAACTGACTCATTTGAAAAGACCTTGTTGCTGGAAAAGATCGAAGGTGGGAGCAGGGGACAACAGAGGATGAGATGATTGGATGGCATCACCTACTTGATGGACATGAGTTTGAGTAAGCTCTGAGAGTTGGTGATAGACAGGAAGGCCTGGTGTGCTGTAGTCCATGGGGTCGCAAAGAGATGGACATGACTGAGCGACTGAACTGAACTGATAGATGGTATGAACAAGGCAGCTGTATAATCATAGCATTGAAACACAGACCTTACCCAGTACACATGTAAGTAAGGCAGATTTACTGGGCTTGTTGCAAGAGTGGCTTGACACTTCCATGAGCAAAGGCAAACCGTAATGTAAGGCGGCCTGCCCAACTGACTGGAAGCCATGGCCATAGGTCTGATCCACAAAGGTGGATGCCTTTGTGGGTATGTTAGGAGTGTCTTCTAATCCCAGGGTTGTATTTCCAGTCTGAGCCAGGCCAGTGGGCTGGTAAATATGGGTGATAAGTAACCTTTAATATTGTTCACATTTGTCACAGGACAAATATCCCACATATTTCAATTTTTTTTGATCCATGGAATGGTCAGCAAATCCAGCTTTTTGTTCCCTTTGTTCCCTACAGATAGGGGCAGGGACAATTAGTTGACTTTTTTCTGGGGTCACCCAAAAATATTCATCCCATATCTAGTAAAATTGTTCAAATTAGCTGATGGATTGGCCCTTCTTACTGGCCATTGAGTTCTCATTCTGTTTATTTTTTAAGTAAAAGGTATAGGCTTTGGCCACTTTTGTAAGGCTTGCATTTACCTCAAATGTTACTCCATGGCCGTGATCAATTTGGTTAAAGTCCAGGTTATGCCAAGTAAGAATTGGCAGGTTGTGAGTTACCAAGGAAGCAAATGCATCTCAATGCTGTCTCAAAAATGAGCAGAGGGAGATAAAGTCCCCTCTGCATAGGGGAGACACCCAGCAAGGAAGTCCATCCATCACTGACAAAGGCATTGCTCCACAAACCTACCAGTTAGAAGTATTATGGAAGTTTGCATACGAGTGGGCCCAGGACAGGAACACAGTATCCTGTTTGTAATCCCGGTAGGGTCATCATGCCAATCAGGAACAGCAGAATTATTCTCAGCGGCTCTATCCTGAATCTGTGGTCGCCAATGGAAGACAAGTCGGTCTTCAGTGGCTCCTCTGGGTTGGAATGGGTGGTCCAATGTCCCTTTTCCTCTGCTGCTGTCTTGAGCGGGTGTGGTGAATCTAGGGAGTAATACCTGCAACTTTAAGTGTAGAGGAAGTGGTTAGTACAATTGTGTATGGCCCTTTCCAGGTGGCGGACAGAGTCTGTTGCTTCCAATCCTTTACTCATACTAAATCTCCCGGTGAGTATGGGTGTACAGCAGTGTCTAGAGAAAATGGAATTCTTTTTTGAACATAAGGGGTGATGTCATGGATCACCTTTCCCAATTATTCCATTGCTGCGACACCTCCATCCTTCCTTTCTGTAATAGATTGCCCTTTACTTCCCGAATAAGATGGGGAGGCTTCTTGAACATTGTCTTATAAGAGGAATACCCCAGGTTGCGGGGGGTGTCATTCTGATCTTCATTAACCCTAGCAGCGACATATCCATCCAGGGGCCCCCAGTCTCTTGCACCCATTTTGCCAAAGTTACTTTGATGGTCTGGTTTATTTTCTCAACCACCCCTGAACTTTATGGTCTATATGCTGCATGTAGTTTCCATTTGATAGTCATTGCTTTGCAAACCAATTGGAGTAACAGCCACAAATGGGGGCCCATTATCTGATCCTATACTCAGAGGGAACTCAAGCCTAGCAATAATGTCTCTCAGCATGCCTCGGGCCACTTCCTTTGCTTTCTCAGTCCTGGTGGGATATAAAGTTACATACCGTCACCAGTAAATATTTGTATCCTCAGCACGGCTTTACCTCAGTGAAGTCCAGGTGTTCAAATGGTGTGGTCCCCTTTAATTGTATTCCCGGAGGGGCTATCTCCTTGGAGCCAGGTTATTCCTGGCACACGTTATCCATCGTGAGCTTGCATCGGCACACAAGGCTGTTAGACATGGTATGACAACATAGCGGGCTAAAATTTCACAAGTTTTTGTCTTTTCTAAATGGGTGGACTTATGGAAGTCCGGAACTAGTTGAAATGCCAGCCTAGAGGGGATGAAGAATTCCCAACCGGGAGCTGCCATCATCAGTCCTCCTGCAGTGCTCCTTGTTCAGTTTGCACCCAGGTGTTTTCTTCTTTGTCACAGACTGGGGCCGCTTGGGCAATTAGTAGGCGAGACGCCACAGGCGTCACCATAAGTTTGGTTGCTATATTGCCCTGGGCAGCTGCTTGTTTTGCTCCTCAATCAGCCGTACAGTTAGTTCCCTTTCGCCTGTGGTGTGTCTGCCCTCTGGTGGCCGTCGCAGTGCATTACTGCCACTTCAGCAGCTTTCCACACTGCTTCCACCAGTGACAAAATTTCCTCTTTATTTTTTAATCTCTTTGGCAGTTGCAGTCAATAGCCCCCTTTCTTTATATATGGCCCCGTGTACATGTATGGTAGCAAAGGCATACCGTGATTCAGTGTATATATTTACCTTCTTACCTTTAGCCAATTTTAGGGCCCCGTATGAGCGCCCAAAGCTCTGCTCGTTGAGCCGACCATGAGGGGGAGTCGTCCTGCTTCGACTGCTGCGTCTGTTGTTACCGCGTATCAAGTTTTCTTGTGTCCTTGTTCCAAGTAGGTGGTCCTGTCTGTGTAGTAAGTCTGGTTGACTTAAGGGATGTCTCTGAGGTCTGGTCGGCTAGAAGAGACTTCCTCTAGCATCTCCTCACAGCTATGGCTGGGAGTGCGTTGGCTCACCAGTAAATAAGTTGCAGGATTTAAAGCCTGACAGGGTTCCACCCTTAAGGCAGGGATTTTCCTATAAAAGCCCTTAGGAATGCAGCATCTGAGAAGTGGAAAGCCACCTTGCCCCAAGCCCCATCGGGAGACTGACGATGGCATGTGGTGCTTCTATTATAATAGACTGTCCCATAGTTTGTCGGCCTCTCTCATTAAAATGGTGGCGGCTGCCGCTGCTCTCAGACATGGGCCACCCAGAGGCTACAGGATCCAACCTTTTGGATGAATAAGCCACAGGTCGCTACCTATTGCTTGTGTCAGCACTCCCGTGCTGCTTGTTCTTTCTCATGGACGTACAAATGAAAGCTTTGGTTAAATCAGGGAGGCCTAGTGTGGGGGCCTTTACGGGTCTCTTTAATAGTTCAAAAGCGTGATTCTGTTCTGGACCCCAAATTAGAGAGCCTTTCCCAGGGTCTTTAGTGGCGGCATACCAGGCTTTCAGTTCAGTTCAGTCGCTCAGTTGTGTCCGATTCTTTGCGACCCCGTGAGTCGCAGCACGCCAGGCCTCCCTGTCTATCACCATCTCCCAGAGTTCACTTAGACTCACGTCCATCGAGTCCGTGATACCATCCAGCCATCTCACCCTCTGTCGTCCCTTTCTCCTCCTGACCCCAATCCTTCCCAGCATCAGAGTCTTTTCCAATGAGTCAACTCTTCACACGAGGTGGCCAGAGTACTGGAGTTTCAGCTTTAGCATCATTCCTTCCAAGGAAATCCCAGGGCTGATCTCCTTCAGAATGGACTGGTTGGATCTCCTTGCAGTCCAAGGGACTCTCAAGAGTCTTCTCCAACACCACAGTTCAGAAGCATCAATTCTTTGGTGCTCAGCTTTCTTCACAGTCCAACTCTCACATCCATACATGACCACAGGAAAAACGACAGCCTTGACTAGACGGACCTTAGTCGACAAAGTAATGTCTCTGCTTTCGAATATACTGTCTAGGTTGGTCATAACTTTCCTTCCAAGGCTGCAATCACCATCTGCAGTGATTTTTGGAACCTCTCAAAATGAAATCTGACACTGTTTCCACTGTTTCCACATCTATTTCCCATGAAGTGATGGGACCGGATGCCATGATCTTCATTTTCTGAATGTTGAGCTTTAAGCCAACTTTTTCACTCTCCTCTTTCATTTTCATCAAGAAGCTTTTTAGTTCCTTTTCACTTTCTGCCATAAGGGTGGTGTCATCTGCATATCTGAGGTTATTGATATTTACAGCTTTATTAAGGTATAAAAAAATTGACAGCAAACTCACTATTTAAAGTGTACAGTTTGGGAGTTTTCTGGTGGAATAGTGGTTAGGATTCAGCTCTTTCACTGCTGTGGCCCAGGTTCAGTCACTGGTTGGGGAACTGAGATCCTGCAAGCCACATGTTGCAACCAAAACATAAAAGAATGTACAGCTGGATCAGTTTTAGCATAGGTATATACCATGAAACCATCAGCGCCGTTAAGGCAGCAAGGATTTCCACCCCTCCCAGGCGTTTCCTTAGTGCCCCTTTGCAGCCACCCCTCCCCCAGTCTGTCTGCAGCAAACACAGTCTGCTTTCTGTCCCTGCAGATTATGGCAACCGGATCTTCCTCAAAATACGTGTACAAAAGTTTGCACTCAAGTAAAATTATAAATTTGAATTTCGTGTTTTTTTCCTTAGGATCAAAGATGTGAAATTCTGCATACTATAATAAAAAATAAACTGGACTGTGACATAAAGAGGTTCACTGGTCTTGATCTGCAGCGTATAGCTAAAGAAACGGAAGGGTTTGTGGCTAGAGATTTTACCATGCTTGTGGATCGAGCCATACATTCTCATCTCTCTCATCAGAATGTGTACACCAGGGAAGGTACGTTTTATTGCTAAAACCAAAATTTGGCTCCTTCCTTCCTTGTGGAGAAATGTAACTGTAGTAAGGTAAGAATTAAATCTAGTCCATGTTAGCATTCAAATAAGCAGATATTTGAGTAGAAAATGGGCATTTCCAGCTAAGCTGACAACATTTTTTTTAACTGAGTTAAGATTGGCTAAGTGAAATCAAATGGGGAAAGAGAAATATCGCCTGATTCTATTCATGTGGAACGTAAAAAACAAAATGAATGAACAGACCAAACCAAACATAAATATGTAGGTATGAAGAACAGAGCGGTGGTTACTAGAGGGGAGGGCAGGCTGGGTAAGAGAGGCGCTGTATGAGAATTCACATATAGATATGACCACCAAAAGAAGTTGTGTTTATTTTTAAACAGAATTAGCTTTAACAACATTGGACTTCCAAAAAGCGCTCCGAGGGTTTATTCCTGTGTCTCTGCGAAATGTCAACCTACATAAACCTAGGGACCTGGGCTGGGATAGGATCGGTGGACTACATGAAGTTCGGCAGATACTAGTGGATACTATCCAGTTACCAGCCAAGGTACTTAAAAAAAAAATGAGTCCTCCCTGCTTCCTGTAAAACCCCTGAGTCATTGGCTCTGGCTGTGTGTGTTGGCTTGCCCGGTCAGTTTGACCCAACAAGAATTTATTGTTACAAATGCACGTCCAGTCCTATTCTGGGCACTCGAGCAGAGTTTTTGATAAAGTGTTTGATACAGTCCTTGCCCATGACGCTGGGGTGATATTTATAGTAAATGTTATTTTATTGTATTTTGACTGCACTGGGTCTTCGTTGCTTGGTGGGGGTTTTCTCTAGTTGTGGTGGGCAGGGCCTGCTCCTCACTGCGGTGCACGAGCTTCTCGTTGTGGTGGCCTCTCTTGCTGTGGAGCACAGGCTCTGTAGGGCACACGGGCTTCAGAAGTTGTGGCACGTGGGCTTAGTTGCTCCAAGGCATGTAGAATCTTCCTGGACCAGGGATCGAACCCATGTCCTCTGCACTGGCTGATGGATTCTCATCTACTGTGCCACCAGGGAAGTCCTGTAGTAAAAATACAGTTTGATGTGAATTTCAGAGTTCTTGGATTTTTCTTGAATAATTCAAATTTCACTGAAGTGTATGAGCCATCAGCTACAATTGAGCAGAAACAGAAAAAAACTAGGAGATGGGAGAGTCATTGAGGCCCCCAGAACTAATGGCCAGACTTTGGGCGACAGTCTAGAAAGGCAGAGTTGGCAGGCAGCTCCGGCTGACTGCTGTTTAGATCAGAAGTAGAATCTAGAAGGTGGTGTGTTTGGATGAGAAACCTCAGCATGAAGGATCTTTGCATGAGATAGGGACCAGACCAAAGAGATAAAGAAATGGGTAAGGCCCTCGGTTACATGTAAGTCCTGGAAACTGTCTGGTGGGGACTGGGACATACTGAGTGGCACCCACGACTGGGAGTTAAAGCCTGTGTGGAAGGACATGGGCGTGGGGCGTGGCCTGCAGGGTCATGACTTGAAGGCTGGGTCTGGGCATCAGCCTCAGTGTCCAGGCATGTGAGCCATCCGCATAAATGCTCACACTGGGACCTCGTTTACATTAGAATGGAGGTCAAGATGAGGTTGGAATTCTGTCAATATATGGGACTAAATAGATGTACCCAATAGAGGAGGCCCAGTGGGCTTCCCCAATGGCTTAGGAGTTTAAAAATCCACCTGAAGTGCGGGAGACATGGATTCAATCCCTGGGTCAGGAAGACCCCCTGGAGAAGAAAGGCAGCCCACTCCAGGATTCCTGCCTGGAGAATCCTGTGGACAGAGGAGCCTGGCGGCTGCAGTCCACCAGGCTGCACAGAGTTGGCCACGGCTGAGCACAGGCTCCCTTGCTGCCGGAGGAGGCCAGGGGCCTGCTGACAGAGCCAGGCAGCTTTCTAGCTCTTCAGAGAGTTTTCTTGTTCAAAAAGTTTTGAAACCTGTTCAGAAAGTTTTGCTGAGAAGCTGGTGGTTTAGAGGGTAAAACAGAGCAGTCAAATTACTTGTTCAGCATGGAATCTCCTGGGAGATTTTACTGTTATCATTCACATGTTCTTTATTATTTTCTTTCTGTGATTGAGTATATGTGAATAGGTGTAGCAGTCATAGCTTGCCCCATGAGCCATGCAAGTGGAGGGCAGTGTACTTGTTTTTATTTTCTTAATGTAGTATTATTATAATGTTTGGGGGGAAAAAACAGGAAAAGTGGAAAGAAATTCAGATCCATTTATATACATTTTATCTGGAATGTATTCCATGGTCCAGTGGGAAAAAATCTGTGTTATTGTCTTTGAGTTCACTTATTATTTTAAGTAGGAATGTTGTTTTCTGTCATTGCACGTTACAGAGATGGCAGTTGTTGCCATCCAAGGACTTTTTTCTGTACACTGATCTTGAGCTGTTCAGTCATTTGTTTTAGAGTTGAGCTCTTTGTCATATTTTTGTATTTTTCAGTACCCGGAATTATTTGCCAACTTGCCCATACGACAGAGGACAGGAGTACTGTTGTATGGTCCTCCTGGAACAGGAAAAACCTTACTAGCTGGAGTAATTGCACGGGAAAGTGGAATGAATTTTATTAGTGTCAAGGTATGTTTGGCGTTTATCTTTTTTCTTTTCTTTTAATTGAGGCAAAATTCGCACAGTTATTTTAAAGTGTGCATTTTAGTGGTATTCAGTGCACTCACAGTGCTGTGTAGCCACCACCTGTCTAGCTGCCAAACTTTTCATCACATTCCCCATCCCCCTCCCAGCCCCCTGGCAATCACCAGTCTGCGTTCTGTCTCTCTGGATTTGCCTGTTCCAGATATTTCATAGGAAAGGAATCAAGCAGTGCGTCACCTTTTGTGTCTGACTGCTTTCACAGAACATAATGTTTTCAGGGTTCATCCAAGTTGTAACATGCCCCAGTACTTCAGGACTGTTGATGGCTGGATGATATTCAGTCTTTTTAAGCTGGTGTGGATATGCCATAGTTTGGTGAACTTCTGGGTTGTGCCCACTTCTTTGCTGTTATGAATAACGCCGCTGTAAACATTTGTACATAAATTTTTGTGTGGACATATGCTTCAGTTCTCTGGATTACATATATGCCCCAGAGTATAAATATATATATTGTCACTCATATGGTAATTCTGTGTGTGACTTTTTGAGGAACCACCAAACTTTTTTCATAGTGACTATACCATTTTACATGTATGGCAGCGTGAGAGTGAGTATGCCTATTTTTCCATATCCTCGCCAACCCCATTTGTTTCTTGATAGTGGGTTAGTCTCATATTTGGAAAACTATTAATAGTAGAAGCAATGATCAGTCTGTTAAGCTGTGTGGGGAATTGAATAATGAGGCATCTCTCTTTTGTGGGCTTATTACTAATGTTTTTGCTTAAGGTGGCAATAGAATTATGTATAAGTATTCAGATAAAAGCACAAACTTGAAGAGGGAAGAAAAGCTAGAAGACTAGGGCCTGGAGACCACTCTAAGGCAGAAGGTGAAATTTTGATGTTTCTGTTGTTTGTTGTCTGTATCTCACCCTTGCTGCCTCACACCAAGTTTCAGTTTTCTCAGATGCAGGGGGAGTATGGTCCTTAAAAGGACATGCTAGCAGATCCCCAGGTGGCCACCAGGTGGCGCTAGTGGTAAAGACGCCGCCTGCCAGTGCACGAGACGCGAGAGACTCAAGTTTGATCCCTGGGTCTGGAAGATCCCTTGGCGTAGGAAATGGCACCCAACTCCAGTATTCTTGCCCAGAAAATCCCATTGGCAGTGGAACCTGGCAGGCTAGTCCGTGGGGCTGCAAAGAGTCAGACTTCACTGTGCATGTAGTGGACCATTTTGAGTAATGCTTCTCACTGCACCACTGGTGTGTCACTGTGGTCTGGGATGTGATGTCTTATTTGTAAAGTTCCAGCGCCCCAGCTTTATGTAGTTGCCAAAGAGCAATTACATTTCAAGGCAAATTTTCCCCCACCATATGGAAGTAGGTGTTTCTGTGAAACTTCCGTAACCCAAAATGGTATAAAGCAAACTAACAATCAGACACGTCCTGCTAATGGATGAACAAAGTGAACTGGGGTAAAAGCACAGCTGCTCACAGACGCAGTTCCAGCTGCGACAGAAAGCTTGAGAAGCTAAGGGGTGCCACGCCTGCTGCTGGGGGGTGTGCTGCCTCGGTAACGGTTCACAGCAAGACAGACACTGAATGCTGTTTTCACTTTCTGCTCTATTTCATAAATGTGAAGTGTTTCTTTGGATTTCTTCTTAGTGAAAACAGTTACTAAATAGATCTTTCATGAATGTGATGTAAAGTGAACTTCAGAAAGAGAGGGGAGGAAAAAAGAGGGAAACTCTATATTGTAATCTTATTCAAAATTGATTTATAATTGAAAGCCAGGTTAGTAATTTGCAATTGTGTTATATCTACCCTCTTTATCACATCAGTTTTTGTGAGCTGGTTACGTGAGTATTCTGGCATTGATGGAGAGCAATGATCATATTCTTTCTTTTTTACTTGTCACTAGAATGTAGCTTTATTGTGTGTCCTTTTTTAACAATTCTCAAGATTAAGACTTGCAAATATTTTTGTATTTTGGATTGTTCCATTAAGGAGGACGTCTTATCTCTCCCTAGTAACTCTTCATATCACAGTCGGGATGAGCTCTCTGTATGCAGGTTTCAGTAGAGAGCTGAGGCTGTGGGTGAGGGCGGGTCCTAGGAGGGGCGCCTCAGAAGCAGGCCTGCACTGACACCGGTGTGCTGCCTTAGTTATTTGTTGATCCTTTATAGCTCTCTGTGCTGAGAAAATATAGTTGCATACTAGCATATTAATAGATAGCAAATGATGGCTGGATATTAGAAATTCTTCATTTTGGTCACATAGCCTGATCATATTTGGTCTTTTCATGGTAATGATTTGTCACTGGAGACCACGTTAGGGCTTATTCAGTTTTTTGAAATATCCCAGTTTAAGGAAAAACTCTCCTCATTATTGATTTTGTTATATGTAGTAAAGCTTGTTTTGAAAGTTTTTTTGGTTGACTTTTAGGAAAAACAATATATTCTTCAAATAACATATCTATTTATTGAACAAATAAATTGGTTTCAGTAATTAAAGATGCTGATTAAAGAAATTTATGTCTCATTACATGTTTTTTGGAGTCTCCAAAGATTTGAGAAAGATGGAACTTTTTCCCTTTTTAAACCATTCATTACTAAATGAATTATTCAGCACTTACCATGTAGCAGGCACTGATATTGGATTCGATAATAAAGCTGCCTTTTCTGAGCTTATATTCTATTCCTGGAGAGAGACAATAAACAGACACATTTAACACTGTCAGGTGGTCGTGGATACTATGCAGGAAGACAGTCAAGGAAAGATGTAAAGTTGGAGTGGATTGTAAATGGGTTGCCAGGCAAGGCCTTTCTGGGGATGTGACATTTTGTCAGAGATCTGAATGAAATGAAGCAAGAAGCCCTGAGTCTCCGGGGACAAATGTTCTCAGCAGAGGAAACATCAGGTATAGAACTTGTGGTACGACATTTATTCCACTCACATTAATTTTTTAAATGTATTTTGCAGAAGTCCATTTAATTACACATTTTCTGTTGTTACATTTAGACTTAGCCATGGACAAAAATGATACTTCGTTTTTAGATAGTTTTTAATTCATTATAATTTAATTTTATTTTACCTAACAGGGACCAGAGTTACTCAGCAAATATATTGGAGCAAGTGAACAAGCTGTTCGGGATGTTTTTGTTAGGTCAGTACCCTATGAATGTTTTTTTAACTAACTCTCTGGTTATTTATCAGTCAGTACTTGTTGATCTTGTTTTTTAAAAAAATTGATTTTTGAAACCTGTGATTTAATGTAGGTTATTAATAGGCTGGAGAACAAAATTTCACTGTTTGACCAAATACTATTTAAATATACAACATTTTTCATACTAAGCTTTAGAAATTATTTGGTTTTATATTTATAATAAAAATATTTTTGAAATGTTGAAAGTGAAATCATTATCGGTTATTCATAGATGCTCAAAGTATATGAAGCACATAATTACTA
>SJYC01107074.1:0-16660 GCA_006408675.1 Madoqua kirkii | reverse complement strand
ATAATCTGGGTATTGTGTATATACCCAGATTAGAATTGCTGGTTACCTGGTAGTTCTGTCATTTAAGTTTTGAGAAACATCCGTATTGTACAGCGCCTCCATTTTGTTTTCAGTAGTGGTTGCATAAACGTTCGCTTACACCAGTAGTGTCAGATGGTCCCCTTTTCTCCTCATCTTTGCTGTTACTATCTATAGTCTTTTTGATGATAGCCATTCTGACAGTTGTGAGGTGGTATCTCACTGTGCTTTTGGTTTGCATTTCTCTAATTAGAGATGTTAGCCTTCTGTCTGTCTGTCTTCTTTGGAAAATGTCTATTCTTATCCTCTGCCCGTTTTTTTTTTTTTAGGTTTCTTTGATATTGAGTTGTATGTACTCGTTATAGTTTGAGTATAAGCCACTTACTGGTCACACCATTTGCAAATATTTCTTCCCATTCAGTAGGTTATCTTTTTATTGATTATTTCCTCTTTCTAGGAGTCTGGAGGTATATTTATTATCAGAAGTCTAGAGTAACTATTTACAATTTCCTATCTTTAAATAGTTCTAACATCCTGATCTTTTACACTATCTGCAATCATTTTGAGATGAATAGGGGAGGTCTGGGGGTTGGTAAAGAGGAGTGAACTTTTGAATTGTTTCTAGAGACACATTTCTGATTTTGCAGAGACTAATTTGTAAAACATGGACACTTTCCTAGTCCCTAAAAAAACTGGATTGCAGCCTGAATGCTATCAAGGGCCTGACCCAACCATCCAACTACATGAAGATTTTTAATTATGAAGGAAACCAGAAGATGTTGCCTCTAAGAGACCTACCTTAGGGCAGAGGACATGTATAGATTACAAGTAAGGGAATGGAGGAGGATGCCATCTCAGGATGGCAGAGTAGAAGGATGTGAGCTCACCCTCTTCCTGCAGAAACACCAAAATCACAACTAAGTGGTGAACAACCATTTACAAAAGAAATGACTGGAACCTCCCAAAAAAGATATTCTACATCCAAAGACAAAAGCCACAATAAGATGTAGGAGGGCCATTATTGCAAATTCCATACCTGCTGGGTGGGTGACCCACAAGCTTGGAAACAATTCTACCATGGAAGTTATCCCACAGGAGTGAAGATTTTAAACCCCACGTCAGCCTACCCAGCCTGGGGGTCCAGCCCCTAGAGAATCTGGCTTTGAAGGCCAGTGGGGTTTGATCACAGTATTTCTACAAGATGGGGAGAAACACAAAGTCTGCACTTAGAGGGCATACACACAGTCTCATGTATACAAAGACCCAGGGGAAAAGAGCAGTGACCTGTTAAGAGACAGGAACAGACCTACCTGCTAGTACTGGATGGTCTCCTGCAGAGGTTGGGGAGAAGGGTAGTGGTGACCATGACTCACTGCAAGAACAAAGACACTGGCAGCAACGATTCTGGGATGTACTTATTAGCATGAACCCTCCCCGAGGCTGCCATTAGCCCCTGCAGGTTCCAGTGCTGGATCGCCTCAAGCCAAACCACCAACAGCACAGGAACACAGCCCCACCCGTCAGCAGACAAGCGGATTAAAGACTCCCTGAACACGGCCCTGTGGACCAGAGGGACAACATCCAGCTCTACCCACCAGTGGACCAGAATCAGCCCTTCTCATCAGGAAGCCTGCACAAACGTCTCAGGCAGCCACAACCACCAGAGACCATACAGAAGAAGTACAGTCCTGTGGCCAATGGAACAGAAACTGCAATCACAGAAAGTAGTCAAATGAGATGGAAAAGGAATATGTCCCAGATAAAGGAACAAAGTGAAATAAAGATAGACAACCTACCAGAAGAAGAATTCAGAGTAATAGTGCAGATGATCAAAGATCTCAGAAAAAGAATGGAGGCAAGGATTGAGAAAGATACAATAAATGTTTGCTGAAGACTGAGAAGAACTAAGGAACAACAGATGAACAATATGAAATGAAAAATACACCAGAAGGAATCAGCAGAATAAGTGAGGCAGAAGAACAGATAAGTGACCTGAAAGATAATAGTGAAAATCACTGCCATGGAACAACCAAAAGACAAAGACAAGCTAAGAGACGTCCAGGACAATATTAAAGGCACCAGCATTTGCATTACAGAGTTCCCAGAAGAAGACAGAAAGGAGCTCAGAAAATATTTGAAGAGATAATAGCTGAAAAATTCTCTAACATGGGAGGAGAAATAGTCACCAACATCTAGGAAGAACAGAGTCCAGATAGGATAAACCCAAGTAGGAACATGTGTAAGGAGCATGCTAAAACACATATTAGTCAAACAAAGATTGAATACAACAGAAGAAAAATTACAAAGATTAAATATAAAAGCAACAAATGCCATCCAAGGGAACTCCCATAAGTTTATCAGCTGATCTTTCAGCAGAAACTCTGCAAGCCAGAAGGGAGTGGCATGATATATTTAATAGATGCAGCAAAAGCTGTTGACAAAATTCAACATCCATTTATGATGAAAAGGCTCCAGAAAGTTGTTTCAGAGGAAACACACCATCAATATAACAAAGGCCATATATGGTAAACCAACAGCTAACATCTTCTGTTCGGTCACGTCCAACTCTTTGCGACCCCATGGATTGCAGCACACCAGGCCTCCCTGTCCATCACCAACTCCCAGAGATTACTCAAATTCATGTCCCTTGAGTCAGTGATGCCATCCAACCATCACATCCTCTGTTGTCCCCTTCTCCTCCCAACTTCAATCTTTCCCAGCATCAGGGTCTTTTCCAATGAGTCAGTTCTTTGCATCAGGTGGCAAAGTATTGGAGCTTCAGCATCATTCCTTCCAAAGAAATCCCAGGGCTGATCTCCTTCTGAATGAACTGGTTGGATCTCCTTGCAGTCCAAGGGACACTCAGAGTCTTCTCCAACACCACAGTTCAAAAGCACCAGTTCTTTGGTGCTCAGCTTTCTTTATAGTCCAGCTCTCACATCCACACATGACTAGAAAAACCAAAGCTTTGACTAGACACACCTTTGTTGGCAAAGTAATGTCTCTGCTTTTTAATATGTTGTCTAGGTTGGCCATAACTTTTCTTCCAAGGAGCAAGCATCTTTTAATTTCATGACTGCAGTCACCATCTGCAGTGATTTTGGAGCCCCCCCAAAATAAAGACTGACACTGTTTCCACTGTTTCCCCATCTATTTCCCGTGAAGTGATAGGACCAGATGCCATGATCTTAGTTTTCTGAATGTTGAGCTTTAAGCCAACTTTTTCACTCTCCTCTTTCAGTTCCTCTTCACTTTCTGCCATAAGGGTGGTGTCATCTGCATATCTGAGGTTACTGATATTTCTCCTAGCAATCTTGATTCCAGCTTGTGCTTCATCCAGTCCAGCATTTCTCATGATGTACTCTGCGTATAAGTTAAATAATCAGGATGACAATACACAGCCTTGACGTATTCCTTTCCCGACTTGGAACCAGCTTGTTGTTCCATGTCCAGTTCTAACTGTTGCTTCCTGCCCCGCATACAGATTTCTCAGGAGGTAGGTCAGGTGGTCTGGTATTCCCATCTCTCGAAGAATTTTCCACATACGTAACAGTGAAAAGCTGAAAGCAGTCCCTCTAAACGGGAATAAGACTAGGACGCCCAATCTCACCAGTTTCATTTAACATAACTTTGGAAGTCCTAATCATGGCATCAGAGAATAAAAAGAAACAAAAGGACTCCAAGTTGGAAAAGACATTAAAATGTCACTGTTTGCTGATGAAGTGATACTATACATGGAAAATCCTAAAGACACTACCAGAAAACTACTAGAGCCCATCAGTGAATTCATTAGAGTTGGTTACAAAATTAATCCACGTAAATCCATTGCATTCCTAGATATTTACAACGAAACAGCCAGAAAGAGAAATTAAAGAAGCAGTCCCATTTACCATCACAGCAAAAAGAACAAAATACCTAGGAATAAACCTACCTAAGGAGACAAACCTAGATAGCACATTCAAAAGCAGAGATACTGATGACAATACACAGCCTTGACGTATTCCTTTCCCGACTTGGAACCAGCTTGTTGTTCCATGTCCAGTTCTAACTGTTGCTTCCTGCCCCGCATACAGATTTCTCAGGAGGTAGGTCAGGTGGTCTGGTATTCCCATCTCTCGAAGAATTTTCCACATACGTAACAGTGAAAAGCTGAAAGCAGTCCCTCTAAACGGGAATAAGACTAGGACGCCCAATCTCACCAGTTTCATTTAACATAACTTTGGAAGTCCTAATCATGGCATCAGAGAATAAAAAGAAACAAAAGGACTCCAAGTTGGAAAAGACATTAAAATGTCACTGTTTGCTGATGAAGTGATACTATACATGGAAAATCCTAAAGACACTACCAGAAAACTACTAGAGCCCATCAGTGAATTCATTAGAGTTGGTTACAAAATTAATCCACGTAAATCCATTGCATTCCTAGATATTTACAACGAAACAGCCAGAAAGAGAAATTAAAGAAGCAGTCCCATTTACCATCACAGCAAAAAGAACAAAATACCTAGGAATAAACCTACCTAAGGAGACAAACCTAGATAGCACATTCAAAAGCAGAGATACTGCTTTGCCGACTAAGGTCCGTCTAGTCAAGGCTATGGTTTTTCCAGTGGTCATGTATTGATGTGAGACTTGGACTGTGAAGAAGGCAGAGCGCCGAAGAACTGATGCTTTTGACCTGTGGTGTTGGAGAAGACTCTTGAGAGTCCCTTGGACTGCAAGGAGATCCAACCAGTCCATGCTAAAGGAGATCAGCCCTGGGATTTCTTTGGAAGGAATGATGCTAAAGCTGAAACTCCAGTACTTTGGCCACCTCATGCGAAGAGTTAGTTGACTCATTGGAAAAGACTCTGATCCTGGGAGGGATTGGGGGCAGGAGGAAAAAGGGACGACAGAGAATGAGATGGCTGGATGGCATCACAGACTCAATGGATGTGAGTCTGAGTGAACTCCGGGAGTTAGTGATGGACAGGGAGGCCTGGCGTGCTGCGGTTCATGGGGTCGCAAAGAGTCGGACACGACTGAGTGACTGAACTGAACTGAAGGAAGACAAAAAACCTTTACTCTGAAAACTGAGACATTGGTGAAAGAAATTGATACAAACAGATGGAAAAAGATACTATAGTCTTGGACTGGAAGAATCAATATTGTGAAAATGACTGTACTACACAAGCCACGCTACAGATTCATTGTGATCTGTATGAAATTACCAATGGCATCTTTTATAGAACTAGAACAAAGACTCTTAAAATTCATATGGAAACCCAAAAGACTTTGAGTAACCAGAGCAATCTTAAGAAAAACAGCTGGGAGAATCAGACTCCCTGATGTCAAGACTATATTATAAAGCTATAGTCATCAAGCCAGTATGGTTCTGGCACAAAAGCAGACATATCATCAATGGAACAGGATAGACAGCCCCGAAACATAAACAATGGAGGAGAAACAGTCTGTTCAATAAATGGTGCTGGGAAAAGTGGACAGCTCCACGTAAAAAAAAAAAATGAAGTATTTTTTAACACCATATAGAAGAATAAACTTGAAATGGATTAAAGGTCAGACACTATAAAACTCAGAGGAAAACATAGGCAGACACTGACATAATTCACAGCAATGCCTTTTTCAATCCATCTCTCAGAGTAATAGAAATAAGAACAAAAATAAGCAAATGAGACCCAATTAAACTCAAAATCTTTTGCACAGCAAAGGAAACCATAAGCAAAAAGGAAAGCAACCCACAGAACGGGAGAAAGTATTTATAAATGGAGTTGACAAGGGATTAATCTCCAAAATTTACAAACAGTTCATGGAGTTTAATATAAAAATAAATAACCCAATCAAAAACTGGGCAGAAGACCTAAATAGACATTTCTCCAAAGATGATATACAGATGGCAAGGAGGCATAATGGAAAGATGTTCAACATCACTAATTACAGAAATGCAAATCAAAACTACAATAAGGGCATCTCTGGTGATCCAGTGGTTAAGAATCTGCCTTGCAATGCAAGGGACATAGGTTCCATCCCTGGTCTGAGAAGATCCCAGATGCCACGGAGCAGTTAAGCGTGTGTGCCAAGCATGCTAGAGCCTGTGCTCTGCAACAAAAGAAGCCGCTGCAGTGAGACGCCTGTGCACCACCACCGGAGAGTAGCTCCCACTCTCTGCAACTAGAGAAAGCCTGTTCACAGCATCAAAGACCCAGTGTAGTCAATAAATAAATAAATTCTATTTTAAAAAGCTACAATGAGATACCACTTTACAGCAGTCAAAATGGCTGTCATCAACAAACCCACAAACAATCAGTGCTAGAAAGTGTGTGGAGAGAAGGGAACCCTCCTCCACTGTTGGTCAGAACGAACATTGAGACAGGCACTGGGAACAGTATAGGTGTTCCTTAAAAACTCAAAATAGAGATACGGGATGATCCTGCAATTCCACCCTGGGCATATATTTGGAGAATAATAGTCTGAAAGGTTACGTGCACCTCAGTGTCCACTACAGTTCTGTTTACCAATGCCAAGATATGGAAACAACCTAAATATCCATTGACATATGAATGGATATAGAAGATTTGGTGCATACACACACACACACACACACACACACACACACACACAGGCATATTACTCAGCCATTAAAAAAATGAAATAATGCCATTTGCAGCAACATGGATGGACCTAGAGATTGTCATACTGAGTGAAATAAGCTAGACAGAAAAAGACAAATATCATATATTGCTTTTATATTGAATCTAAAAAAAAATCATTCAAATGAAAGGGAATGGACAAAGATACTCCATCCAAACAGAAATGACAAAACAGGGATTGCAGTTCTTATACAGAATGGACTTTAAAAGAGATTATAAAGAAAGATAAGGAAGGACACTAATGATAAAAGCATCAATACATGGAAAGGATGTAACACTTGTCAACACATATGCACCTAATGTGGAGCACCCAAATGTATAAAACAAAAACTAACAGATTCAAAGAGAGAAAATGAAAAGACCACAATAAGAGACCGTAAGACCCCACTGGCATCAATGGGCAGATCTTTGAGACAGAAAGCAAATAAGGCAACAGAGATCCTAAATGATAAAGTAGCATTTAGACTTAACTGATGTCTTCAGAACATAACATCAAAAAAAACCCCAAAATATACATTCTTTTCAAGTGGATATGAAATATTCTCTAGAGGTGATCACATCCTAGGACACAAAACAAGCCTCAACAACTTTAAGAGTATAGAAATTATTTCAGGCATATTTTCTGATCATAATGGCATGAAACTAGAAGTCAACCACAAAAAAAAAAAAAAGAAACAAGAAAAAAAATTACATGCAGACTAAACAATATGCTACTAAAAACCGAGTGGTCAGCAAAATCGAAGAAGTAAAGTATTTTGAGGCAAAGGACAAAGAAAACAGAACCATATAAAATCTATGGGATGCAGCAAAAGCAGTTCTTAGAGGGAAGTTCACAGCAATACAGGCTTAAGGAAAATATAATAACTTAATCCACCACTTAAAGAATTAGAAAAAGAACAAGCAAAACATCACAGTGAAGGAGATGATAATAAAAATCAGAAGTAAAATAGATGTAAGAAACATAGGAAAAGATCAATAAAACCAGAGCTGGTCTTTGCAAGGTAAACAGAATTGGCCAGGCTTACTAAGAAGAAAAGAGGGAAGACCCAAATAAACAAAATATGAGAGAGAAGAAATCACAACTGATACCACAGGGCAGAAAAAGGTAAGAATACTATAAACAGTTGCTGTTTAGTCACTAAGATGTATAAACATCTGTGTCTGACTCTTTGCAACCCCATTTTTGGGGTCGCAGCAAGCCAAACTTCCCTCTCCTCCAGTGTCTCCCAGAGTTTGCTCAAGTTTATGTCCATTGAGTCGGTGATACTATATAAACATCTCATCCTCTGCCGCCCTCTTTACTTTGTTCTACTATGAACATAACTGTTCTACTGTGAACAATTATATGTCAGCAAATTTGACAGCCTAGAAGAAATGGATCAATTTTTAGAACAACAGCCCACCAAAACTGAATCAAGAAGAAATAGATAACCTGAGCAAGCCAATCACTAAAAATGAAATAGAATCTAATTTTAAAAACTCCCTTCAAACAAGAGCCCAGAACCAAACGGCTCGCTGGGGAATTGTACCAAACATACCAAGAAGAAATCACATTGATCCTTCTCAAATTCTTCCAAAAGACTGAAGAGGAAAGAACACTCCCAAAGATATTCTTTGAAAGCACCATCACTTTGACACCAAAACCAGACAAAGATAACCAAAAAAGAAAATTACAGGTGACTGTCTGATGAATAGAGACACAAAACTTCTCAACAACACATTAGCAAAGCGAATCCAACAACATATGCAAAAAGTCACATACCACGACCAGTTTGGATTCATCTCAGGGTCACAAGGATGATTCAGCTTATGAAAATCAGTGTGATGCACATCTGGATAACAGTAAAAGTGACTGGTGAAAGGAATCCAGATTGGAAGAGAAGAAATTAAGCTCTGTTTGCTGATGACGTGGTACTATATACACAGAAAATCCTAAAAGACGCTACCAGAAAGCCATAAACAAAATGAAACACAACCTACAGACTAGGAGAAAATATTTGCAAGTGATGCAACTGACAGAGGGTTAATATCCAAAATACACAAATAGCTCATACAGGTCAACAACAATAAAACAATCAACCCGGTTGAAAAATGGGCCAGAGACCTCAATAGACATTTCTCCTAAGACAACAAACATATGGCCAATCAGCACACAAAAAGATGCTCAGTGTCACTAATTATTAGAAAAATAACAAATCACGACTAGAGTGAGGTACCCCCTCACACCAGTCAGCATGGCCATCAGTAAAAATTCTGCAGATAAAGAATGCTGGAAAGGGTGTAGTGAAAAGGGAACACTCTTACACTGTTGCTGGGAATGTAAATTTGATATAGCCACTACGGAAACAGTATGGAGGTTCTTCAAAAAACTAAAAATACAGTTGCCAAAAGATCTAGAAATCTCTTTCTTGGGCATATAGCCAGACAAAACTATTAATTTGAAAAGATACCCAGACCCCTGTCTTCAAAGCAGCGTATTTATTATAGCTGAGACATCAGTTCAGTTGCTCAGTCGTGTCCAGCTCTTTGCGACCCCATGGACTGCAGCACACCAGGCCTCCCTCTCCATGACCAACTCCTGGAGTGCACCCAAACCCACGTCCATTGAGTCAGTGATGCCATCCAACCATCTCATCCTCTGCCGTCCCCATCTCCTCCCAGCCTTCAGTCTTTCCAAGCATCAGTTCAGTTCAGTCGTTCAGTTTTGTCCGACTCTTTGCAACCCCATGAATCACAGCACTCCAGGCCTCCCTGTCCATCACCAACTCCCAAACACACGTCCATCGAGTCAGTGATGCCATCCAACCATCTCATCCTCTGTCGTCCCTTTTTCCTCCTGCCCCCAGTCCCTCCCAGCATCAGAGTCTTTTCCAGTGAGTCAACTCTTCGCATGAAGTGGCCAGAGTACTGGAGTTTCAGCTTTAGCATCATTCCTTCCAAAGAACACCCAGGAATGATCTTTAGAACAGACTGGTTGGATCTCCTTGCAGTCCAAGGGACACTCAGAGTCTTCTCCAACACCACAGTTCAAAAGCATCAATTCTTTGCTGCTCAGCTTTCTTTATAGTCCAACTATTACATCCATACATGACCACTGGGAATACCACAGCATTGACTAGATGGAACTTTGTTGGCAGAGTAATATCTCTGTTTTTAAATATGCTGTCTAGGTTGGTCATAACTTTCCAAGTAGTAAGTGTCTTTTAATTTCATGGCTGCAGTCACCATCTGCAGTGATTTTGGAGTCCCAAAAAATAAAGTCTGACATTGTCTCCACTGTTTCCCCATCTATGTGACATGAAGTGATGGGACCAGATGCCATGATCTTAGTTTTCTGAATGTTGAGCTTTAAGCCAACTTTTTCACTCTCCTCTTTCACTGTCATCAAGAGGCTTTTTAGTTCCTCTTCACTTTCTGCCATAACAGTGGTGTCATCTGCATATCGGAGTTTATTGATATTTCTCCCAGCAGTCTTGAGTCCAGCTTGTGCTTCATCCAGCCCAGCATTTCTCATGATGTACTCTAAATAGAAGTTAAATAAGCAGGGTGACAATATACAGCCTTGACGTACTCCTTTCTTGATTTGTAGGCAGTCTGTTGTTTTATGTCCAGTTCTAACTGTTGCTTCCTGACCTGCATACAGATTTCTCAAGAGGCAGATCAGGTGGTCTGGTATTCCCATCTCTTTCAGAATTTTCCAGTTTGTTGTGATCCACACAGTCAGAGGCTTTGGCATAGTCAATAAAGCAGAAATAGATGTTTTTTCCGGAACTCTCTTGCTTTTTTGATGATCCAACAGATGTTGGCAATTTGATCTCTGGTTCCTCTGCCTTTTCTAAATCCAGCTTGAACATCTGGAAGTTTACAGTTCACATACTGTTAAAGCCTGGCTTGAAGAATTTTGAGCATTACTTTGCCAGTGTGTGAGATGAGTGCAATTATGCAGTAGTTTGAGCATCCTTTGGCATCTCCTTTCTTTGGGATTGGAATGAAAGTTGACCTTTTCCAGTCCTGTGGCCACTGCTGAGCTTTCCAAATTTGCTGGCATATTGAGTGCAGCACTTTCACAGCATCATCTTTTAAGATTTGAAATAGCTCAACTAGAATTACATCACCTCCCCTAGCTTTGTTTGTAGTGATGCTTCCTAAGGCCTACTTGACTTCACATTCCAGGATGTCTGGCTCTAGGTGAGTGATCACACCATTGTGATTATCTGGGTCTGAAGATCATTTTTTGTATAGTTCTGTGTATTCTTGCCACCTCGTCTTAGTATCTTCTGCTTCTGTTAGGTCTATACCACTTCTGTCCTTACTGTCCCATCTTTTCATGAATTGCTTGCTTGGTATCCCTAATTTTCTTGAAGAGCTCTCTAGTCTCTGCCATTCTATTGTTTTCCTCGATTTCTTTACACTGATTACTGAGGAAGGCTTTCTTATCTTTCCTTGCTGTTCTTTGGAACTCTGCATTCAAGTGGATATATCTTTCCTTTTCACTTTTGCTTTTTGCTTCTCTGAACTGAGACATGGAAACAACCTCAATGTCCATTGACAGACGAATGGATAAAGAAGTTGCCATGTGTGTGTATACACACACACACACACACACACACACACACACCCCGGAATATTACTTACCCAAAAAGAGTGAAATAATTGCATTTGCAGCAGTCTGGATGAACCTGGAGATTATCATACTAGGTGAAACAGGTCAGAAAGAGAAAGACCTGTAGACACATACAACCCCAGGGCTGGCTGTTGTACCCCTTTGTGTCTTCTCTTTACTGTTGTCTTTCCATAGGCAGCATAAGATACTCATTTAGCATGAGAGCTCTTTCATGTGTTTTTCAAAAACAGAAGTTTTCTCCAGTTTAAAGGATCCATCTGGCCACTGACAGATACGGTCTTAATGGTGACTGTAACCTGCAACCCTTTTTATGGCTTAACCATGAATGACCATAAGAAGTGTCCAAAAAGAGTGCAAAAGACGTAGCTTTCAGAAGATCCACAAAGTTTACTCACAGAACTAGCCAAGGAGAGCAAGTGCTGCATGGCCACAGGCAGTGAGAGTGGGGCGGTGACGATGGAATCTCCCATCTGCCACCAGAGCACGTGATGCCGCCAGCTGCAGACCTGCCCATCGCTCCCCTCACAGGAGCTCCTGGAGCGGGGCTTCCCTGCACCAAGAAGACAGAGACGCTTGAGCCGACAGGCCCCTGTGGGCTGGGACACCTGAAGGCAGACTCCCTAAGAGCTGGCCCAGCTGGACAGAGATCGCTGCTTCTCACTTCCTGTCTCAGATCCTGAGTTTTCTTGGTGCCCATCAGATTCAGGCTGGTGCTTAATCTTCTGGCTGGCTTCTCTGTGGTTAAGCTACAGAGAGTCACACACCCATACCAGTCACAAAGCCAAGCTCTCAAGACATAGAACAAGAAGAAGCCTCACCTGTTTAAATATAGGGGACCCACTGCAGAGTGTGTCTAAACAAATGCACATCTGTTAGAACCATGAAGTCACCAGCCAGTGAGGCCAGCGGGCTTGAACGTGGGCGTCAATTAGAACCTCTTCCTGGTGGCTCAGCTGGTAAAGCATCTGCCTGCAGTGCAGGCTCATCCCTGGGTCGGGAAGATCCCCTGGGAGAGAGCGTGGCAACCACTCCAGTATTCTTGCCTGGAGAATCCCCATGGACCGCGGGCTAAAGTCCATGGGGTTGCAAAGAGCTGGACACGACTGAGCAACTAAGCACACAGCACACACTGCATTTCTGCTCTTTCATTTTCCTCCTTATGAAAAGTGATACAAAAGCTAGAGACAGAAGCAAACAATAGCTGTGTTTGGGGAGAATTGAATCAACGGAAAACAGTACTCAGAAGATATCTTTTCCAGAGTTGCTGCAGCTAAGGCACTAGTTCACACAAAAATTTTCTCCTGCTTCTGAATTTAGAAAAGACTCTGCCCCCTCTCACTTCCACTGACCTGCAGGCAGAGACCCGGGAGCCTGACATGGTAAGGATTCTGGCCCTTGACTGGCTCCCGTCAAGAGTTCCCAGGATCCCCGGCCTGCAGCGACGGAGGCCTTCATGTGCGCCAAACTGCAGGGGTAGCAACAACTTTCCCTTCTCAGTTCTTTGGTTTGTCTATAATTGACTAAAATAGATGTTAACAGGTGATAAACTAATTTTGTAGGTACAGGAACCCCATAAAAACAAGACTCATTGGCGGTCAATGAGCTGAGGCCTTTGTAGTGTCTTGAACTGAGGGAAGGGATGGTGCCTGAAGCCTCAGAGGTTAAGAGAGCAGTTCACAAGATGAGATGAGCAGATGTTCGCCCCACCACACAGGTAAAAAAAGTTGTGTCTGATAGAGGCTCTGTCTGGTGCGGGCCCCAGTCTCAGTTCTTTAAAGGCAGTTAAGGGAGAGGTGGGTCCTGCTGGGCCTGCTGGGTCTTGATTTCCTTCAGCTCAAAATAACCCACATGCCAAAGTGGTTCACTAGGGGGTCCATATTCTGCTCCCCTTCAACAAAATAGGTGCTTACTATAGAAAAATCAGGAAATAAAGGGGGGGAAAAACGCAGCAGTTTCCCTAAACCTCATTACCTCCCAAATCTTTTTATTTGTATGTTTATGTTTTCTGTTACTAAAATAAGACACTCTGCACATATTGCTGTATAGCAGTCCCCCGTCCATCCACACATCTTTAACATTCTTTCACATTTTAAATATGTTTACTCTTTTGTTTACTATATTTTATATAGTACAGCTATGGCGTAACATCCAATTTTTGAACATATAAGTTGCATCCAGGTTTTCACTATGAGCAATGTGATAAACATTCTCTTTCCTCTGTTTGCACATGTCCTTAATTATTACACTGGGATAGAAGTAGAATTGTTGGATCAGTTTACTCACATTTTTTTAAAATGCTTTTGAAATCTACTGCCAAATTGTCTTTCAGAAATATATGTAGCAATAACAATATAGTTATAGTACCAGCTTCACCATACCCTAATATTAAGTATTTTAGTCTCTCTCTAAACTTGGCCACCTCGTGCGAAGACTTGACTCATTGGAAAAGACTCTGATGCTGGGAGGGATTGGGGGCAGGAGAAGAAGGGGGCGACAGAGGATGAGATGGCTGGATGGCATCACGGACTCGATGGACGTGAGTCTGAGTCTGCTTCGGGAGTTGGTGATGAACAGGAGGCCTGGCGTGCTGCGATTCATGGGGTCGCAGAGAGTCGGACACGACTGAGCAACTGAACTGAAATTTGGCCAATTTTGAGAAAAGTTGTATACATCTAAAAATTTTACATTTCTCTGATTACAGTATAGCGGTTGATCGTTGTCATTTGTATTTTCTCTTTTCTAATTTGCCTCTTCATCCTCTTTATTTTCTGTTCAACTTTTTAAAACTCTTATAAGAACTTTTATAAGAACTGTCTTTTGTTTCTTAAAAACTTGTTTGCAGCAATCCATTGTTTTATGTTTTGTAAGTTCAGCATTTATAAGTATTAAACGTTATCTCATTTTTTTTTTAAAGGTATGAAAGCTTTCAAAATCCAAAGAAGAGAAAAAATCAAAGTGGAACAGTGTTTCGACCTGGACAGAAAGTAACCCTGGCATGAAATATGCTTCTGATTTTGTGTATGTGTGTGTATGTGGTATTTGTCCCTGTGTTGTAACACTGAAAATGATGTCTGTACATTTCTTTTTAATTTAACTTGTTAATCTATAAAAACAAAGATTGGTAAACCTGTTATCTAATGATCAGGATTATTTGACAATAATACTTGAAAATAAATTGAGATATTTATAACAGATTCTGTATTTTATTTCCTATATATATAAATTCTTACTGAAATAATATTGGCCACATGGAATAACTGATCTTTTTCTCCTTTGAAGAAAAGAGAATGTAATTAAATACATTTCTTAGAATTCACGGTTGCATATTCAACATCTTTCTTTCATTTGATAACATGTTTCGACCTGGACAGAAAGTAACCCTGGCATGAAATATGCTTCTGATTTTGTGTATGTGTGTGTATGTGGTATTTGTCCCTGTGTTGTAACACTGAAAATGATGTCTGTACATTTCTTTTTAATTTAACTTGTTAATCTATAAAAACAAAGATTGGTAAACCTGTTATCTAATGATCAGGATTATTTGACAATAATACTTGAAAATAAATTGAGATATTTATAACAGATTCTGTATTTTATTTCCTATATATATAAATTCTTACTGAAATAATATTGGCCACATGGAATAACTGATCTTTTTCTCCTTTGAAGAAAAGAGAATGTAATTAAATACATTTCTTAGAATTCACGGTTGCATATTCAACATCTTTCTTTCATTTGATAAGTTTTATGCTTAGCACCTTATTTTGGAAATAAAAAAATTCAGTTATCTACTGATCCAATGATCTGTTCTTTTTATCTGAAAATGTAGAATTTGCACACAGTTTAAATAAATTGAATTGCTCCTTCAATCAGAAGTGAAGTGACGTCCCCTAGCACACTACACGCAGCTGCAAGGCCAAGGGCTTGGATGATGTAGTCCTCCCCACCAGCTCCATGACAAATCTGTCCTGCCGTGCTGTGATCTATGAACCAAGTTGCAATGTCACTACCATCAACACAAGCTATGTATCATAATGTGGTAAGGGGAAAGGAGAAAGGTCAGGAGAATATGCAAATAAATACATGAGAGAGCAAATAGGAATGTATCGGCTGTAACCACTGCCCTTTTTGCAGCTGATCATTTGGTCATGACTGATAGGTTTTATTTCTCTCTTCTATTCTTTATTCCATGTTCCCCTGACTTAGTGGATTAGAAGCTTCCCTGGTGGCTCAGCTGGTAAAGAATCTGCCTGTGATGTGGGAGACCCAGGTTTGATCCCTGGCTTGGGAAAAAACCCCTTTTTTCCCAATGCTGGAATGGCACCTCACTCCAGTATTCTTGCCTGGAGAATCCCATGGACAGAGAAGCCTGGTGGGGTACACTCCATAGCATTACAAAGAGGAAAACATGACTGAGCGGCTAACATTTAGTGGATTAGAGGCCTTTACTAAGTAGGGTGGTCTAAGCTGTCATTTCCATCTTTGCCCTTGGTGACTGCAGGTGTCTTCCATTAAATTAACCATGCACACTCAGTATCACAAGGTTCCAGCTGTTCTCCCATCACCCATTGTGTGGCATCAGCTTCGTATTCACTCAGTCAACATTGTAAATCCTCCCCTTTCAAACCACTGGAATCATCACTATGTTCTCTTCCCAGAAGCATGCCTCCTTTGCTTACCTCTAAATCCAGAAAGCCCAGAATCACAAGAAAGTCGAGCAAAGATGTTTGAGTCACTAGGAATTAACTGAGATATGTCACTCTCCTTTGCACTGTGGTTCCCAGCTCCTTCAGTTCAGTTCAGTTGCTCAGTCATGTCCGACTCTTTGCAACCCCATGAATTGCAGCACGCCAGGCCTCCCTGTTCATTACCATCTCTCAGAGTTCGGGAAAACTGCTAGACCATTCAGGTATGACCTAAATCAAATCCCTTATGATTATACAGTGGAAGTGAGAAATAGATTTAAGGGCCTATCTCTGATAGAGTGTCTGATGAACTATGGAATGAGGTTCGTGACATTGTACCAGAGACAGGGATCAAGACCATCCCCGTGGAAAAGAAATGCAAAAAAGCAAAATGGCTGTCTGGGGAAGCCTTACAAATAGCTGTGAAAAGAAGAGAGATATCTGAAAAGCAAAGGAGAAAAGGAAAGATATAAGCATCTGAATGCAGAGTTCCAAAGAACAGCAAGAAGAGATAAGAAAGCCTTCTTCAGCGATCAATGCAAAGAAATAGAGGAACAGAACAGAATGGGAGACTAGAGATCTCGTCAAGAAAATTAGAAATACCAAGGGAACATTTCATGCAAAGATGGTCTTGATAAAGGACAGAAATGGTATGGACCTAACAGAAGCAGAAGATATTAAGAAGA
>SJYC01107071.1:0-13847 GCA_006408675.1 Madoqua kirkii | reverse complement strand
AGTTATGAGTGTTTTAAAATAAATGTGTTACTTTTCTATTTTTTGCTTTGATATTTATATTATCATATTACTTTTGGAATATTCCATTTCCTTCAAGTGATTCCATACACTTTAACTATTGATTTAAAAATAACTTTTAAAAACACTTTATGAAATTGAAAGTCATGTCTGATTTTTTTGTGACCCCATGGAATGTAGTCCACGGAATTATCCAGGCCCAGAATACTGGAGTGGATAACTGTTCCTTTTCCAGCAGATCTACTCAACTCAGGAATTGAACCCAGATCTTTCCCACCTTGCAGGCACATTCTTTACCTGCGGAGCCAACAGGGAAATCCAAAAACACTTTATATTTTAATCCATCTAAAACTTATTTTTATTTGTCATTGGCAAAGATGTAAGTCTATTTTCCCTAAGGAGGTAAAATAGTGTGTCAACATAGTGATTCATTTCATATAGTTTGAAGAGTTTCTATTTAGTATGTCATGTTTTATGCCACCTAAGATGTTCAGTTCTGGAGCACTTTCTCCTCTTCTCCATCTCCTCTCCCACATTCCCCTTATTCTCTAAACTTTAGGGTTATTTTTATAGTTTGAAAACTTTCCATAAAAACATATTTAGCATGTCATTGTTAAATATGGTTAGGCTTTCCCTTCTCCAGGGGATCTTCCTGACACAGGAATCAAACTAGGGTAGCCCTGCATTACAAGCAGATTCTTTACCAACTGAGCTATTCTTTACCACCTAGAAGTCCAGCATGTCAGAGCACAACATAATTATTTTGAAAAAACTGGCATGTTTTAGTATTTTGTTTTCCTACATAGAATAAATACATATTGTAATCATCTCCTAAAAGTGAAGACAAGTCTTGCTTTTTGGCTTCCTTTATGAAAAATAGAATTTTTTATATATATTTGATTCATGTTTTCCATCAACTGGTCAGAAAAGTATTAGTGTCTTTTGCTGGTCTGAACTAAAGCACAATTCTCAAAGCCATGGGCATATATCTATATCTAAACATTCATTGGTCTGTATTCAGCAATATACAACTAGGTATGCTGCTACACACTCAGATCTGTGTCCAACCTCATGTGATTATGACCTCTTGTATATACATATTCAATTTTATATAGGTCTGTATTGAATTGTATGTATGCATCTATATGTAAAACTAATCAGACCTGTATAAAACAACACACTGATCAGTATTTGATTACCAATAAGAATCTATTTGTTTATGTATATGTTTTTGGAATGATCGCACACAGGCTGTATCTTTTCAGTCACTGCTCTGTATCTGATCACATAAGTTTAGGCAGAATGTGGTTGAGCGATTCTTCTGTTTCAAGTGGAATGAATCAAGGTCATTATTTGGTAACCATCATATTGCTGGGCTTTTAAGGAGGGTCCAAGATGGCTTCACCTACGTGAATGGTGCCTTGGTAGGGATGGCTATAAGATGGGGCCTCTGGATCTCTTTCCTTTTCCATGTAGATACAGGGCTATGTAGATAGTATCTAACAAGTGAGGTTGCCAAGATGTAAAAAAGTCAACTCAGGACTCTCAGAGGGTGAAGATGAAAACTTTCATGTTAGTTAAGTCTCATCTCATCATATCAGCCTGAAGTCTCAGATCTCAAGTTCTAAATCCAGACTCCTTCCACATGTTGAAGGAAACAATCAACAAAATGAAGAGACAACCTGAAGAACTAGAGAAAATATTTGCAAATTGCATATCCACAAGGAGTTAATATCTAAAATATATAAGGAATTTCTACAACTAAATAACATGTAAACAAATCACCTGATTTTAAAAAAGGGAAAGGAACTGAATAGATATTTCCACAAAGAAAATATAAGAATGGCCCCAGGAACATGAGAAGGTGCTCAACATCAGTAATCAGCAAAGAAATGCAACTCACAACAAAAAAGAGATTGTCTTTCATCTGTTAGGATGGCCATATGAAATTTATATGAAACAAAAAGGCTTGGTGAGTATGTAGAGAAAAATGAAACTATACTATTAATGGGACTATATATTTTTCAGTCATTACAGTGAACATTAAGGTGGTTTCTCAAGCAATTAAAAACAAAACCGTTGTATTATGCAGTTTCTTTTGTGTATATAATCAAAAATATGAAATCAGGAATCTGAAGTGTCATCTCTATTCCATGCTCATTGCAGCGTTATTCATAATAGCCAAGATCTGAAAACAACTAAATGTGCATTGATAGATGAATGGAAAAAAGAAATATGATGTGTGTGTGTGTGTGTGTGTGTGTGTGTGTGTGTGTATGTGTGTGTAGTGGATGTTCATTCAGCAATATACAAGATAGGAATTTTGAAATATGTGAAAGCATAAAGGAACTTTAACAGCACTATGCCAAGTAAAATAAGCAGAAATAGAAAGACAAATACTCTATGATCGCACTTACAGGTGAAATTTTAAAAAATGAAATAAAAATTAAGATGCAGACAGAACAATGTTGATTGCCAAGAGCTGGAGGATTAGGGTTAAAAAATGCTATTCAGTTCAGTTCAGTTCAGTTGCTCAGTCATGTCTGACTCTGCGATGCCATGAATTGCAACACACCAGGACTCCCTGTCCATCAACAACTCCTGGAGTCCACCCAAACTCATGTCTATTGAGTCAGTGATACCACCCAACCATCTCATCCTCTGTCGTCCCCTTCTCTGTCTGCCCGCAATCTTTCCCAGCATCAGGGTCTTTTCCAATAAGTCAGCTCTTCACATCAGGTGGCCAAAGTATTGGAGTTTCAGCTTCAACATCAGTCCTTCCAATGAACACCCAGGACTGATTTCCTTTAGGATGAACTGGTTGGATCTCCTTGCAGTCCAAAGGACTCTCAAGAGTCTTCTCCAACACCATAGTTCAAAAGAAATCAATTCTTTGGTGCTTAGCTTTTTTTGTAGTCCAACTTTCACATCCATACATGATCATTGGAAAAACCATAGCCTTGACTAGACGGACTTTTGTTGGCAAAGTAATGTCTCTGCTTTTTAATATGCTGTCTAGGTTAGTCATAACTTTTTTTCCAAGGAGTGTGTCTTTTAATTTCATGGCTGCAGTCACAATCTGCAGTGATTTTGGAGCCCAGAAAAATAAAGTCTGACACTGTTTCCGCATCTATTTCCCATGAAGTGATGGGACCAGATGCCATGATCTACGTTTTCTGAATGTTGAGCTTTAAGCCAATTTTTTCACTTTCCTCTTTCACTTTCACCAAGAGGCTCTTTAGTTCTTCACTTTCTGCCATAAGGGTGGTGTCATCTGCATATCAGAGCTTATTGATATTTTCCCCAGAAATCTTGATGTCAGCTTGTGCTTCTTCCAGCTCAGCATTTCTCATGATGTACTCTGCATATAAATTAAATAAGCAGGATGACAATATACAGGCTTGACATACTCCTTTTCCTATTTGGAAACATTCAGTTGTTTCATGTATGTTTCTAACTACTGGATACAGGTTTCTAATACAGGTTTCTCAAGAGGTAGGTCAGGTGGTCTGGTATTCTCATCTCTTTCAGAATTTTCCACAGTCTATTGTGATCCACATAATCAAAGTTTTGGCATAGTGAAGAAAGCAGAAATATATGTTTTTCTGGAAATCTTAGAATGTTATTAAACAGGAGTGCTATTTCAGATGAGAAATGATCCAATATGAAGATTTTATTTCTATCATGATCTCTATTACTTTCATATTTGATTATTAGAGAGCCCTTCCCATACCTTTCTCCTGACACTAACAGCAGCTCTGGAACGTAGACATTATTATGTTTATTCCTTTTTCCACAGTCTATTGTGATCCACATAATCAAAGTTTTGGCATAGTGAAGAAAGCAGAAATATATGTTTTTCTGGAAATCTTAGAATGTTATTAAACAGGAGTGCTATTTCAGATGAGAAATGATCCAATATGAAGATTTTATTTCTATCATGATCTCTATTACTTTCATATTTGATTATTAGAGAGCCCTTCCCATACCTTTCTCCTGACACTAACAGCAGCTCTGGAACGTAGACATTATTATGTTTATTCCCATTTATAAGACACAAGACGAACGAGACATGGACAAACACACACTCTGGCCAGAGGGGAAAAAAAAAAACTCTGCACCCAATAATGGCGGTTTATTATTATATATTTCCCAGAAAGCATTCCAGACCTTATGAACAAGCCTTTTCAGCATAACACAGATGCATACATATTATCATACAGCAAGGGGTGTGAAACTTCTGTTTACTGCAAAGTCTATCTAAAGTCTTCTTTTTTCTTTTTATAAAAAGAAAGGAATGCTCCCTCATTAACAATGGACCATTAAACTCAAGGCTGTGTCCAGACTCCTTGGCAGAATGCCTCGCTTGCCAGCATGTTCAGCCTTGAACAGAGAGATCCGCTTGCATGCATATCTCCGCTTTCCCCATAGTGTCCGTATTAACCCTTCATCTTCCCCTTATTTATTTTATTTAAGCCCTCGAGACATTTATATTGATGTTTTGTAAAGCAAGGTGTAAAGCTGTAGGCGGCCAACCTCCAGCCTTGCCAGCCTCTCTTGCAGCTGTGCCTGTCTTAGGTTGCCCTCCTCTGAGGTTCTTACCCGTCATTGGCTATCCAGCCACCTCTTAGGGGCTAGGCGGAATCTCTCTAGATGATGAACATCTAGAACTATTTTTATTTATATGTCTCCGTTCGCTTTAACAAATTGTAGCATGGTCTGGACCTTCTCTGCTTCGCATTTTAGTTGTTTCCCTTCCCGCCATTGTTGGAAGACTAGAATAGCAACACAACATAAAAGTAATATAAACACAGTGTTTCCAAAGGTAGTCCCAATTAGAGTGGATACATGCCCTAATGGATTTAAGTTATTCAATCTTTTTGAAGATTTTTCAATAAATCAGATCCTGCAATGTCAGGCAAAGTCTTGCTAAAAGTAAACAAAATTTGTCATTCCAGGTCCATAATTTTCGTAGTGAGATTTTGATGTCAAGTCAAAGATAATTTTACTTTTCCCCAGTCCTCACTCATGTTAAATGAGTTATACAAAATTGAGAAGAATTCCAATCACATTTTAACATACTTTGTGTAGATAAAACAGCTAATTGATCTCCAAGCCAGGAAACAGTGTGTTGAAGATTGAGCACGTCGGTAGCAAGTTGTGCATCCAAATCTCGCTGTTGTTGCCATAACAAATGAGAGTCTTTATGCCAGTCCCGAACAAAATCAGCTGTTTGAATTCCTTGGTGTAACGAAAGGCCTGCTACTGCCACTGTTGCAGTTACTGACGCAACTGCTAGAATCAAAGTAATGACCACACAAAGCATACGCCAAGATCGGTGTACCAAGGTCTGTACAGTAGCTACTAGATGAGAAACAGCAAAAACGCAGGCCCAACCAAATCTGTGCCTCGGAGGGCTTCCTGAGTGCTGAACCTGAGTAGCTTAGACCAGGGAGGTACATGAAGCCGAGGGCAGGCCCCAGAGGGTTATCCCACAGAGCAACATAGTGTGCGCCATCAGCAGGGGCAAGCCCAGCATAGAGTTCATCACCGGCCTCCCTGTGTCAAGATGGAAATCAGACACGGAAGAGATCAGCAAACAGAGGAAGTCAAACAGAGGGAACTGCCTTGGTAGCGATCCCAGACAGCCCACAATGCCAGAGAAAGGGCCGGATATACCATTAATACTTTTATGATCATTTTTTTTGGGAGGGAGGGTTGATGTGGAAGCGTGATTTTTTTCTTTCTTTTTTTTAAGATTTTACTTTTTTGGAAAAAAATTTTTTCTTTTTTTTGTCTTCTTTTTTTTTTAAACTTTCTTAAAATTTTAAGTCCTCTATATCTCTATTTATTATTTTTATAACCTATTATTACTTTTCAAAAAAAAACACTATTTTTAAAGCAAATGCCATATATAGTCTATTTGGAGTGGAGGTTGTTGTCTCTTAATAATTCTGGTGGCTTTTTTTTTTCTCCTTCTTTTTTCCATTAATATTTTATTTTTGAGAATCCAATCTCTACTCCAGATTTTTAATCTTTGCATTTTGGTATTTGTTGTCAATTTTGTACATTTAAAAACCTAGTCTTCAGTACCCAATTTTACATGAGTGTGAGATTACTGGCTTGACCACTCTCTCTCCTTTGGGCTCTCTTTTTTCTCCACCAGGTGGTTTCTGTCTCCTCCCTCCCCATCTTTTTCTCTACCCAACTTTATGAATCTCTGTATGACACAGAAGGTGGAGAACACTCAGGGAACTGGTTACTGGCCGGGTATGTATCCCTCCTTTTCTTCTCCCTCTTTTATCCTACTGGTCCCCTCTGTCTACTTCTTCTCTCTCCTATTCCCTGTATAACTCTGTGACCACCTCTGAGAGGTCCAGATTGTGGAGCGCACACAAGAAAGTGGTTAGTGGCTAGCTTGCTCTCTTCTCTTTTGATTCCACCTAATCTCATTTCAGTCACTTCTAACTACCCCCTCCCTCTTCTCTTCTCCAAGTACTCAGTGATCCTCTAGGGGTGACCCTCAAGGTGGAGAAACCTTTGATCTTTAACCTAGATGTTTTAACATCAGTGCTGCATAGATGGAGAAGTCATGAGGATATTGTAAACATAAGTCTGAAAACCAGAATCAGGAGGCTTAAGTCCAAGTCCTGAGAACATCAGAGAATTCCTGAATACAGGGAACATTATCCAATAGGAGCGCATCAAACTCCTTCATACCTACACTAAACTCGAGCAACACCCAAGGGCCAACAAGTTACAGAGCAAGACATACCACACAAATTCTCCAGCAGCACAAGAACACGCAGGTGAGCTTAATATACGGGCAGCTCAAAATACTCCAAAAACATTGACGTCTCATAACCCATTACTAGACAATTCACAGCACTCCAGAGAGAAGAAATCCAGTTCCATCCTCCAACACAAAGCTCCCTAATCAAGAAACCTTGACAAGCCACTGATAAAACCCCACACACAGTGAGGAAGCTTAATAATAAAGAGAACTCCACAAATTCCCAGAATATAGAAAGGCCACCCCAAATGCAGCAATGTAACCAAGATGAAGAGACAGAGGGATACCCAGCAGGTAAAGGAACAGGAGAAATGCCCACCAAACCAAACAAAAGAGGAAGAGATAGGGAATCTATCTGAGAAAGAATTCCAAACATTGATAGTGAAAATGATCCAAAATCATGAAATCAAAATGGAATCACAGATAAATAGCCTGGAGTCAAGGATTGAGAAGATGCAAGAAAGGTTTAACAAGGACCTAGAAAAAATAAAAAAAGAGTCAACATATAACAAATAATGCAATAAATGAGATCAGAAACACTCTGGAGGCAACAAACAGTAGAACAAGGGAGGCAGAAGATAAGATTAGTGAAAAAGAATTAGAGAATGGTAGAAATAAATGAATCAGTGAGGAAAAAAAGAAAAATGAATTAAAAGAAATGAGGACAACCTCAGAGACCTCCAGGAAAATATGAAACGTTCCAACACTTAAATTATAAGAGTCCCAGAAGAAGAAGACAAAAAGAAAGACCATGAGAAAATACTTGAGGAGATAATAGTTGAAAACCTCCCTAAAATGGAGAAGGAAATAATCACCCAAGCCTGAGAAACTCAGTGAGTCCCAAACAGGATAAACCCAAGGCAAAACACCCCAAGACATATATTAATCAAATTAACAAAGGCCAACACAAAGAACAAATATTAAAAGCAGCAAGGAAAAAAAAAAAAAAAAACAAATAACACACAAAGGGATCCTCATAAGAATAACTGCAAATTTTTCAATAGAAATTCTTCAGACCAGGCGGAGAGGACAAGACATACTTAAAGTGATTAAAGAGAATAACCTACAGCCAAGACTACTGTATCTAGCAAGGATTTCATTCAAATATGAAGGAGAAATCAAAAGCTTTACAGACAAGCAAAAGCTGAGAGAATTCAGCACCATCAAATCAGCTCTCCAACAAATGCTAAAGGATAGACTTTAGCCAGGAAATACAAAAAGGGTATATAAACCTGAACTAAAAACAATAAAGTAAATGGCAACAGGAGCATACTTATTAATAATTACCTTAAATGTAAATGGGTTGAATGCCCCAACCAAAAGGCAAAGACTGGCTGAATGGATACAAAACAATATCCCTATATATGCTGCCTACAAGAGACCCACCTCAAAACAAAGGACACCTACAGACTGAAAGTGAAGGGCTGGAGAAAGATATTCCATGCAAATAGAGACCAAAAGAAAGCAGGAGTCGGAATACTGATATCTGATAAAATAGACTTTAAAACAAAGGCTGTGAAAAAAGACAAAGAAGGCCACTGCATAATGATTAAAGGATCAATCCAAGAAGAAGACATAAGAATTATAAATATATATGCACCCAACATAGGAGCACTGCAATACATAAGACAAATGCTAACAAGCATGAAAGGGGAAATTAATAATAACACAATAATAGTGGGAGACTTTAATACCCCACTCACACCTATAGACAGATCAACTGAACAGAAAATTAACAACGAAATACAAACTTTAAATGAGACAATAGACCAGTTAGACCTAATTGATATCTATAGGACATTTCACTCCAAAACAATGAATTTCTCCTTTTTCTCAAGTGCACATGGAACCTTTTCCAGTATAGATCACAACCTGGGCCATAAATCTAACCTTTATAAATTCAAAAAAATCAAAATAATTCCAAGCATCTTCTCTGATGATAATGCACTAAGGTTAGATCTCAACTACACGAGAAAAACTATTAAAAATTCCTACATTTGGAGGCTGAACAACACCCTTCTGAATAATCAACAAATCACAGAAGAAATTTAAAAAAAAAATAAAAATATGCGTAGAAACAAATGAAAATGAAAACACAACAACAGAAAACCTGTGTGACACTATAAAAGCAGTGCTAAGGGGAATGTTCATAGCAATACAGGCATACCTCAAGAAACAAGAAAAGAGTCAAATAAAAAACCTAACTCTACATTTGAAGCAACTAGCAAAGAAAGAAATAGAGAACCCCAGAGTTGGTACAAGGAAAGAAATCTTAAAAATTAAGGCGGAAATAAATGCGAAAGAAACAAAAGAGACCATAGCAAAAATCAACAAAGAAAAAAGCTGGTTCTCTGAAAGGATAAATAAAATCGACCAACCATTAGCCAGACTCATCAAGAAACAAACAGAAAAAAATCAAATCAATAAAATAAGAAATGAAAATAGAGAGGTCATGACAGACAACATAGAAATAAAAACAATCATAAGAGACTACTATGAGCAATTATATGCCAATAATATGGACAACTTGGAAGACATGGAAAAATTCTTAGAATGGTACAACTTTCTAAAGCTGAACCAGGAAGAAATAGAAAATCTTAACAGACCCAATACAAGCATGGAAATTGAAACTGTAATCAGAAATCTTCCAGCAAACAAAAGCCCAGGTCCAGACGGCTACACGGCTGAATTTTACCAAAAATTTCTAGAAGAGCAAACACCTATCTTACTGAAACTATTCCAGAAAATTGCAGAGAAAGGTAAATTTCCAAACTCATTCTATGAGGCCACCATCACCCTAATTCCAAAACCTGACAAAGACAGCACAAAAAAAGAAAACTACAGGCCAATATCACTGATGAACATAGATGCAAAAATTCTGAATACAATTCTAGCAATTAGAATCCAACAACACATTAAAAAGATCACACACCATGACCAAGTGGGCTTTAACCCAGGGATACAAGGATTCTTCAATAGCCGCAAATCAATCAATGTAATTCACCACATTAATATTGAAAAATAAAAGTCATATGATTATCTCAATAGATGCAGAGAAGGCCTCTGACAAAATTCAACATCCATTTATGATAAAAAAAAAAAAACTCTCCAGAAAGCAGGAATAGAAAGAACGTACCTCAACATAATAAAAGCTATATATGACAAACCCACAGCAAACATTATCATCAGTGGTGAAAATTTGAAAGAATTTCCCCTAAAGTCAGGAACAAGGCAAGGGTGCCCACTTTCACCTTTATTCAATATAGTTCTGGAAGTTTTGGCCACAGGAATCAGAGCAGAAAAAGAAACAAAAGGAATCCAAATTGGAAAAGAAGAAGTAAAACTCTCACTGTTTGCAGATGACATGATCCTCTACATAGAAAATCCTAACGACTCGATCAGAGAACTACTAGACTTAATCAATGAATATACTAAAATTGCAGGATATAAAATCAACACTCAGAAATCCCTTGCATTCTTATACACTAATAATGAGACAACAGAAAAAGAAGTTAAAGAAACAATTCCATTCACCATTGCAATGAAAAGAATAAAATACTTAGGAATATACCTACCTAAAGAAACTAAAGACCTATATATCAAAAACTATAAAACACCGATGAAAGAAATCAAAGAGGACACTAATAGATGGAGAAATATACCATGTTCATGGATTGGAAGAGTCAATATAGTGAAAATGAGTAAGCCATCCAAAGCAATCTATGGATTCAATGCAATCCCTATCAAGTTACCAACAGTATTTTTCACAGAACGAGAACAAACAATCTCAAGATTTGTATGGAAATACAAAAAACCTCGAATAGCAAAAGCAATCTTGAGAAAGAAGAATGGAACGGGAGGAATCAACCTGCCTGACTTCAGGCTCTACTACAAAGCCACAGTCATTAAGACAGTATGGTACTGGCACAAAGACAGAAATATCACTGTAACAAAATAAAAAGCACTGAGATAAATCCACACACCTATGGACACCTTATCTTTGACAAAGAAGGCAAAAACATACAATGGAGTAAAGACAGTCTCTTTTATAGGTGGTGCTGGGAAAACTGGTCAGCCAGTTGTAAAAGAATGAAAATAGATCACTTTGTAACATCACACACAAAAACAACTCAAAATGGATTAAAGATCTAAATGTAAGACCAGAAACTATAAAACACCTAGAGGAGAAGATAGGCAAAACACTCTCTGACGTAAATCACAGCAGGATCCTCTATGATCCACCTCCCAGTATACTGGAAATAAAAGCAAAAGTAAACAAATGGGAGCTAATTAAAATTAAAAGCTTCTGCACACCAAAGGAAACTATAAGTAAGATGAAAAGACAGCCTTCTGAATGGCAGAAAATTAGCAAATGAAACAACTGACAAACAGCTAATCTCAAAGGTATACAAGCAACTTATGCAACTCAACTCCAGAAAAATAAACAATCTAATCAAAAAATGGACCAAAGAACTAAATAGGCATTTCTCCAAAGAAGACATAGAGATGGCTAACAAACACATGAAAAGATACTCAACATCACTCATTATCAGAGAAATGCAAATCAAGACCACAATGAGGTATCATTTCACACCAGTCGGAATGGCTTCGATCCAAAAATCTACAAGCAATAAATGCTGGAGAGGATGTGGAGAAAAGGGAACCCTCTTACACTGATGGTGGGAATGTGAACTAATACAGCCATTATGGAAAACAGTGTGGAGATTCCTTAAAAAATTGCAAATAGAACTGCCTTATGACCCAGCAATCCCACTGTTGGGCATACACACCGAGGAAACCAGAATTGAAAGAGACACATGTACCCCCATGTTCACTGCAGCACTGTTCATAATAGCCAGGACATGGAAACAACCTAGATGTCCATCAGCAGATGAATCGATGAAAAGTTGTGGTACATGTACACAATGGAGTATTACTCAGCCCTTAAAAGGAATAAATTTGACTCAGTTCTAATAAGATGGATGAAACTGGAGCTGATTATACAGAGTGAAATAAGGCAGAAAGAAAAACACCCGTACAGTATACTGACACATATACATGGAATTTAGAAAGATAGTAGCGATGACCCTGTATATGAGACAACAAAAGAGACACAGAGGTATAGAATGGACTTTTGGCCTCTGAGGGAAAGGGAGAGGGTTGGATGATTTGGGAGAATGACACTGAAACATGTATACTATCATATAAGAAACGAAGCACCAGTCTATGTTCAATACTGGATACAGGATCCTTGGGCCTGGTGTACGGGATGATCCAGGAAGATGGTGTGGGGTGGGAGGTGGGAGGGGGCTTCGGCATTGGAGCTCGTGTACATTTGTGGCTGATTTATGTCAATGTATGGCAAAACCAATACAGTATTGTAAAGTAGAATAAAGTATTTTTTTTAATGCATTCCAAAAAAATAAAAAGAAAGAAAGTAAAGTCTGTCTCTGTTTCCCCATTTATTTGCCATGAAGTGATGAGATTTAATGCGATGATTGTTGTTGGTGTTGTTTTGTTTTTGAATGTTGAGTTTTATGCTGGCCTTTTCACTCTCCTCTATCACCTTCATCAAAAGACTCTTTAGAACATATGTAATTTATTTCTTCACTTTTGGATGTTGGTATAGACTTAAGGCTTTTGTCCCTCTCCAAAAGCATAAGTTAAATCCTACTTAATGTGGGAATATTTGGATGTGGGTCCTTTGCACAATGACTAGGTTGTAAACTGTTTTGAAGAGACATTAGAGAATTCTCTAGATCCCTCTGCCATGTGACAACACAGGAAAAAGATGACCTTCTATGAATGGGGTATGGGAACTCACCAGATATGAAGTCTGTCTGCAGCTTAATCTTTGATTTTGTAGCCACTAAACTTGTAAAAAATGTTTATTGTTGAATCTTTCTACTATGGGGTCATGTAATTTTGGTCTAAATTAATTAAGAAAGGTACTAATTATTTTTCGTATTTGTGCATTTATTTCAAACAATGAGATAAATATCTTTATTAATTATCTATGTTTATTCATCTATAAGCTCCCAGAAGTCAAGAAAACTTATGTCATTCTCTGTTTCTCACACAATGTATGATACGTAATATCCACTCTGAAACTGAAAGTCACTCAGTCGTGTCTGACTCTTTGTGACCCCATGGACTATACAGTTTATGCAATTCTTCAGGCCAGAATACTGAGGTGGGTGGCCTGTCCCGTCTCCAGGGGATCTTCCCAACTGTGAAATCAAACCCAGGTCTCCTGCATTGCAGGCAAATCCTTTACTAGTTGAGCAAAAAGAGATATCAATCATTTAGTCATCTCAGTCTTTGCGATTCCCTGGACTGTAGCCAACCAGGCTCCTCAGTCCGTTGAATTCTCTAGGCAAGAATACTATCGTGGGTTGTCATTCCTTTCTCTAGATGATCTTCTTAATTCACTCTATACACTTTGTAAAGTACTTGCATTCTTGATCTTTTGGAGTAATAATTTCTACAGATAAATTTTGATTAACTCCTTCTATATTAAATTTATACGTGTCATTGAAACAGTCAATCTTAGAAATTTTGCTAGAATACTTTATTATGTTACTCATGATCTAGCTATGAACATTTTTAGGTGAGCTATAAATTTAACATTATATTACTTTTATTTTATTTTTATATTCATATTCACTATCTCAATTTTATTTTTTTAATTTAAATTTTTATTTTTACTTTATTTTGCTTTACAATGCTGTATTGGTTTTGCCATACATTGACATGAATCAGCCATGGATGTGAATGAGTTCCCAATCCTGAACTCCCCTCTCACCTCCCACCCCATATCATCCCTCTGGGTTATCCCCGTGCACCAGCCCCAAGCATCCTGTATCTTGTATCGAACATAGACTGGTGATTTCTTTCTTACATGATAGTATACATGTTGCAATGCCATTCTCCCAAATCATCCCACCCTCTTCCTCTCCCACAGAGTTCAAAAGTACGTTCTATACATCTGTATCTCTTTTGCTGTCTCACATACAGGGTTATCATTACCATCTTT
>SJYC01107065.1:0-31726 GCA_006408675.1 Madoqua kirkii | reverse complement strand
ATTGAGCACTAAACTTTAGTAGTAATCAGAAAGGGAAGAACCCTTTTAAAAATAGTCTTCTGATTGAATAGCTGTGGAAGGTAAACTATCTGAAAATTAATCATTCATTAATTTTTTCTTAGGTGTGATGTTTTCAGTATATTACATTTGTTAAGAAGAAAAAATCAAATGTTTGTTCAAACTTACATTATAAACTTGCACATGCACATAATAGATAATAATGTCCTCATAATTTATAGGTAGTGAGATGATGAGTAGCAAGACTTATCTGAATGCTTATTTGCATGCAAAAATCATCTTCAATAAACTTAAGGAAAAATATGACAATGAATTACAAGTAGAGATGAGGAAAGCTTTATTGTTTAACATTAAAAAAATCAGTTCTTGAAAAGGTGTAATTAATTTAGGCAAATGGAAGTATGGTCAATATAGTCATTGTTTGGTATTCACGGGGTTTTGATTTCAAATGCCCCTCAGATTCCAAAATTTGCAGATGTCCAAGTCTTTTATTTCTGTCTACTTTATTAGTGGTTACCAATCATTTTGGCACCAAGGATCCTTTTCATGGAAGACAATTTTTTCACACACCCAGTAGGGCAATGGTTTGGAGATGATTCAAGTGCATTTATTTATTGTACACTTTATTTCTATTATCAGTACATCAGCTCCACCTCACATCAGTGGGCACTAGATCCTGGAGGTTAGGAACCCCTGCTTTAAATCAATTCTAAATTATTTATAATAACTAATGCAAGGTAAATATTTGTAAATACAGTGTAAATACTTTATAAACAGTTGCCAATGCGTCCTAAGTTTTTTTGCTTTTTGGAACTTTGTGAAATTTTTCTTTTGGACTATTTTGATCCATGGTTGGTTGAATACACGAATGCAGAACTTGGGGATAAAAAGGGCCAGCTGTATATAAAAATTCTCACAAATTAAAAAGAATCAGCTACTTAAAGTAAAATGAGCACAACAGGTAAACCAGAGAAAGCTGAATGCAAATGATTAATTAAATTCCAAGTAGGCAACAGTGCTATTGCTATGTCACTTTTAAGGTAAGAAAAATTAGTAAGGTTGTTGCATCCATAGTTAGAGACTGTAGGAAAATGGTTCCTCTCATGCACAACCAGGGAGACTGAACCTCAGCTTAAATTTCTTTGGAAAGAATTCTATCAGTGTTTAAATTAAAATTTAAACTATTATACTCTGTAACCCAGCAATGCCAGTTTTGGGACTGTAACTCAAAATGATTGAAGGCAGGAGGAGAAGGGGACAACAGAGGATGAGATGGTTGGATGGTATCACCAACTCAATGGACATGAATTTGAGCAATCTCTGGGAGTTGGTGATGGACAGGGAAGCCTGGCATGCTGTAGTCCATGGGGTCATAAATAGTTGGATATGACTGAGCTGTTGAACTGAACCTACTGAACTCAAAATGAAAAGTAAGATATATAAGGACATGGGATATATAACAAAACATATTTCTTTTCAATATTTTTTTTGTGTGTGTGATTTTTATGTCAAAAAAGCTGCAAAGCCTGGATATTAAGTAGGGAATGGTTTACCTAGATCTATACTGCAATCTCTTTACTCTAGCTGTATATCACAGTCTCTAATTTACATATAAAGTCATGTTACTTGTAATCAAAGAAAGGCAATGCAAAGAATGGTCAAACTACCATACAACTGCACGTATCTCTCACACACAGTCATGGTAATGCTCAAAGTTTTCCAAGCCATGCTTCAACAGTAATGTGAACTGTGAACTTCCAGATGTTCAAGCTGGATTTAGAAAAGGCAGAGGAACCAGAGATCAAACTGCAAAAATATGTTGGATCATTAAAAAATAAACAGGAGAGTTCCAGAAAAATGTCTACTTCTGCTTTATTGACTATGCCACAGCATTTGTCTGTGTAGATCACAACAAACTGTAGAAAATTCTTAAAGAGATGGGAATATCAGACCACCTTACCTACCTCCTGAGAAATCTGTTTGCAGGTCAAGAAGCAACAGTTAGAATGACACATGGAATAATAGGCTGGTTTCAAATCGTAAAAGGAGTATGTCAAGGCTGTATATTATCACTCTACTTATTTAACTTATATACAGAGTACATCATGAGAAATACTGGGCTGGAAGAGCCACAAGCTGGAATCAAGATTGTCAGGAGAAATATCAATAACCTCAGATATGCAGGTGACAACACCCTTATGGCCGAAAGTGAAGAGGAACTAAAAAGCATCTTGATGAAAGTAAAAGAGGAGAGTAAAAAAGTTGGCTTAAAGCTCAACATTCAGAAAACTAAGATCATGGCATCGGTCCCATCACTTCATGGGAAATAGATGGGGAAACAGTGGAAATAGTGTCAGACTTTAAATCACTGCAGATGGTGATTGCAGCCATCAAATTAAGAGACTCTTACTCCTTGGAAGGAAAGTTATGACCAACCCAGGCAGCATATTGAAAAGCAGAGACATTACTTTGCCAACAAAGGTTCATCTAATCAAGGCTATGGTTTTTCCAGTGGTCATGTATGGATGTGAGAGTTGGACTGTGAAGAAGGCTGAGCACTGAAGAATTGATGTTTTTGAACTGTGATGTTGGAGAAGACTCTTGAGAGTCCCTTGGACTACAAGAAGATCCAACCAGTCCATCCTAAAGGAGACAAGTCCTGGATGTTCTTTGGAAGGAATGATACTAAAGCTGAAACTCCAATACTTTGGCCACCTGATGCGAAGAGTTGACTCATTGGAAAAGATCCTGATGCTGGGAGTGATTGGAGGCAGTAGGAGAGGGGGTTGACAGAGGATGAGTTGGCTGGATGGCATTACCGACTTGATGGACATGAGTTTGGGTAAACTCTGGGAGTTGGTGATGGACAGGGAGGCCTGGCGTGTTGCGATTCATGGGGTCGCAAAGAATCGGACATGACTGAGCGACTGAACTGAACTGAACTGATACACCCCACATTAAAATATTTCTTGCAGTGGGCTAGACTGTAAAGAGGTTTAAAAGAGGGTACCAAGGTTTTCTTTTCACATTTCTCTATTATGTGATTTGTTAAATCAAGCATTAATAATTTGTAATAAATTTTAAAAACTGAGAAAGCTTAACAATCAAAAACTTTCTAATTCATATTCTCCTTTCTTTGATTGATCATTATCTTAGTTTCCTGCTATACCAGCTACCACATAATGATTCAGTTCTAACTCTACCAATTAGGATCTGTTAAGTTCTTTATTTTGACATTTTTCTTAACTTACATGTTTTCATGGGTGAATTCTATCTGTAGTATTCATTCTCAGCATGGTGTGAGAAGGACATATTGGAGTTACCCGAGAAGTATTCATCCACATATGTCCCTCTCTGCATTTATTATCTGACCTTCCTAACCCACATGTGTTTAATAGGATGATGAGCATTGTTTCTTACAGGAATGTGTTTCAAGACTTAGTATATTGCATTGGGAAAAGTTTGGGAGCCACTGAAGCTTAAAATGCTTTTGTAGAGCATACAAAGCCAGAGATTCTCAGTTCTCTTTGGCAGAATAAATTCATTCACTCCAAATATAAAACATCAAGTTGAAAGATAAGGCTAATTTAATTTTTACTGCTTTAAAAAGCTATCATTACAGACTTTTGCACTGAAAGAGAACTCTTCATTTTACAAAAGGGCAACTGTAAGTCATGAGGGTGAAGTGACTTGATCATTTTATTGTAAATTAATGGTTAACTGGGATGCGATTTGAGTCTAGAAGTTCCTAGGACTTCTCTGAAGGAGATATGAGGAAGATTCTTTTTGTCTGTAAAGGAGTCTCAACCCCAGTGTGAAGGAGGTTCCTTTGGGTACACAGAGTGGTCTTCCTTAGCTGTATCTTTAATTGTACCTTTTGCTTTTCTTAAACAGAGAATTTTAGTATACTTTGGGCAGGAAAACTCCTGCTGAAATGAATGTCCTATTACCTTCTTCCTTGATGCTGTTGGAATTTGAGAGCCCAGGCAGTGTGACAAAGACAGTGTCACTGTGATCCAGACATTCTGTCATTAGGGTGATCCGCAGTATTTCTAGTGTGTGAGCTACTTCTCAAGAACCAGCAATCCACCCGGGAGTCCACTCCCTCCACTCCAACCTGTACCTTTGTGCACATGCCTTATGGTCTAGGATTTGGGTCCCGTGGAAATATATTCCTAGTGCTGTGCTCTGTGCAGCTTAGAGTCCTGAGACCTGGGACGTTTCAGACTGTGGCTGGCAAGGGAGATAACCTGCCAACCAGCTGATGTTGAAAGAGCACGGTGTTTTATCAAGCATATATTCAACTAAAACCGCTCTTCACTGTGGACACCACAGCACTGATACTGGCTTCTTAACAGCCAGCATCCCCACATTTAACCCCATGGATGTAGTATGTTCTGTGCTTAGTCGTGCAGTCCTGTCTGACTCTTTTGTGACCACATGAACTGTAGCCGGCCACGTTCCTGTGTCCACAGGGATTCTCCAGGCAGGAATACTGGAGTGGGTTTCCATGTCCTCCTCCAGGGATCTGCCCAACCCAGAGATTGAACCCAGGTTTCACACATTGCAGGTAGATTTTTTTTGGCTTTTATTTATTTATTTTTTAAATTTTATTTTTACTCTATTCTACTTTACAATACTGTCTGAGCCCCCAGGGAAGTCCAAGAATACTGGGTGGGTAGCCTATACATTCTCCAGAGGATCTTTCCAACCCAGGAATTGAACCTGGGTCTCCTGCATTGCAGGTGGATTCTTTACCAGTTGAGCTACCAGAGTAGAGACAGAGCAATTTTTGGCTTAGTTTCCATAGCTCTTTCCCTGGCCAAGGGCATGGGATTGGGCCAGTGGTTGCTAGTCGGCAACCAGAGTACAGTCTCAGAGCTGGAGCCAGCAGAGTGACCTTGTAAGAGAGTCCGGAGTCAGACTGTGGACAGTCTCCTCTGGGAGGGCTGGATCTGTGTCTGGCAATGGATAATGTGATGTCTGCTGCTGAATGAGACAGAGATATGGGAATGGTAAGGAAGTCAAGGCACAATGTTAAGATCTGGCATAAAAGCGTGTACTGAGAAAGGGTTAAACAAAGGAGGATGGAAGAAACCCTGGGACAAGGCAGAAGTCGATTTATAAATGTCTATATTAACTGGGTTAGTGTATCCATTGCCTGGGAAGGAGTATTGATGTTAGGAATCCATATCATCTCACTGTGCTTCTCACAGAAACCTTTCAAGACAGTGAAGGCACTGAAGTACAGAGAGGTGGGTGATTTGTCCATATCATCCAGTTGACAAACAGAAAACACAAATTTAAAGGCTATCTAGTCTTCTGATTTCAGATGAACTCCTCAGGCTGTAGTTTTCATTTGGTGATGTTCTTCTTCCATTCTTCCTCTAAAAGCAAACTCTGGGAGATAGTGAAGGACAGGGAACCCTGGCATGCTGCAGTCCATGGATCACAAAGAGTCAGACAACGTAGTGCCTGAACAACAGCAAACAGTTATCTTTACTTTTTGTTTAAGAAAAAAACTTTGTATGTAATTTTAAATTTTTTGATTTTTTTAAAAAAGATTTTGGATGCAAAGAGTAGGGAACAGACACTGAATATATATGCTCCCAGTCTGTCGTCTTCCTGAGGACAGCTGGTTATACAGTAGGTGGGACAGTGTGGTTATGAATATCTGTAGGTGTTTTGGAGAAGATGTCACACTGCTTAATGTTTCCTTAGGATAACACATTTTAAGAATATATGAAACCAATCAGTTCTCTTCCTCTAAAGATTATACCTGCACACCTCTTTCCTTTAAACTATTTTGACTACTATTATCCCAATCTGTATCCTAATGTCTCTGGCTTTTCAATTTGAGGCCCAAATATCCGTGTTCAGAGTTCTTCAATGGATCTTTGAATAGATTTAAACCTCAATATTCTCTCAATTCTGTCAGCACAGCTCCATATAAGGAACTTCAGGGAACTCAAATCCTGTGCAAACTTGCATAGGGAAACTCATGTGTTTCTCCTACCTTATAATTATAGCTATGAATCTTCACTAATTGTTACTGAATATTTTATCTGTGCCAGACACCATGCAAAGAAGCATTCATATTTTACCTCATTTAATCCTCACAACTGTGCTATATGATATTATTTTCAATTTATATACAAAGAAACTGAGGCTCAGAGAGATGAGGTAATTCTCCCAAGATAAGATAGTAATTTGACCAGACTGGTTTCAAATCAGTTCTGCTCAACTCTGTAGTCTGTCCTCCATGATGCTTTGTGAAAAAAAGAAAAAAAAAAAGGATATTTACTATTGCAAAAACCTTAGTAATATGTAGAAAGATAATTTTAAAATGTGAGAGGATTTCTAGAAAAGCAGGTCTCATTCTGTTTTAAACAACAAAATAGAACAAAAATACATATACATTTCTTCCTTGGAATGTTTTCCTGTCATGATCTCTAATATTTTTTCTCTGCTTTATGTAAATAATTAGGTTGGTCTCCTGGTCTCCTAGACTATGGAGATGTGATTTTATGTTATGGTTTTTGTATTTTTTGATTAAAAATAATTTTAATTACTCTAGGTGAACTGAAGTTATTTGTAAAATAGCATAGGGCTATTCATTGGAGTATTCATTGGAAGGACTGATGCTGAAGCTGAAACTCCAATACTTTGGCCACTTGATATGAATAACTGACTCACTGGAAAAGACCTTGATCCTGGGAAAGATTGAAGGCGGGAGCTGAAGGTGACAACAGAGGATGAAATGGTTGGATGGCATCACCAATGCGATGGACTTGAGTTTGAGTAGGCTTCAGGAGTTATGATGGACAGCAAAGCTTGACGTGCTGCAGTCCAAGGGGGTGCAAAGGCACTGAACTGAACAGGGTTACTCAACATTCGAGGACATCAAGGGCATTCTCTGCGCATGTGGAAAGTTAGCGGCTGTGAATGAAAATAAAATATTGGCAAAATGAGATGTTGATATGTAAAACTGTAAGAAGATCTTTGGATCCAAAAGTCCAACTCATTTTTTTTTTTAATATTAAAGAGAGAAACTAACATTTACTGAAAGCTTTCTGGGCCTAGTATTATACTAAGTAATTTTCACAAAAGTTTCTAATTTACTGCTCTCAAAAATCCTATTGTGAAATGCCTTATTATTACTATTTTACCTAAGAAGAATGGAAGATTTTGCAGAATACCTAGGAATCAAATGTATGTCTTAATGACTTTAAAATTTGAAATTAACTGCCATGTGGAAATTTCACAGATGCATAACCTGATTCTCAAATTTTTTCAACTTCAAACTTCTAATAGAAGTTGCCATTTGGAGAATCTGAGCAACCCCAGTGGAAAAGAAGTCGTGAAACATTTCTCCAGGTTTTCTTGAGTTTTTTGGTTGAAATATTACACATGGAAAACTACCCATATGAATATTGATTTTGTTATTACATTGATAAAATTCAAAGCATTACATTGATCAAACTGAGTTTTGATAGTGGCTCTCTCCATGTACTTTATACTGCCAGTAAGATATCCAGGCACATAGTAGGTAAGGTATCAGTGTTGGTTAAACTGAACATAAAACTTCTCTTCCTGAGAAATGGTAGTCCCTCTGGGGTAGGAACAATATAAGAATCCATATGTCACCTGGATTACAGCTTTGACTTCTTTTCTAAAATTCCAATCCATCCAACAATTCCTGCTGCTCTCAAAGTCTTTTAGTTCTACATTCCTCATGCTACCCCTTTATTTAGAAAACTTTAAAGATTGTCTTTTGCCTAACTACTTATATTTAGATACCTTTTCTTAGGTTTCAATCTTTAATAATCTATCCTTCCATAACCAGACATCTTGAAAGGTAGGAGGATAAAAAGCAGTATTTGGGTGAGAAAAGGAGGAGAACACTACTCTTATGAAAGTTTTGTGGTTTTAAAATTGTTGGTGTGAAGTATGTGTGACTATTTTTAATGCTCTAAGTGATATGCCTATGCATTGTCAGTAAGGAAAATATATGGCTTGTCTCATTTACTCTTCCCTACTTTCTCCATCTCCATTCACATACTTGGTCACTGTGGATGTCCTGCCTGATCGGTCCACTAGTAGAAAGACCCCGTCTGTCCCCAAATTCGTCCTTAGACTCTCCTCCTGACCCGTTTCTCTAGTGTCCTTTAGTCACTTTAGACTGTTGTCCTTTAGTCCCTTGGTCTATCTGGTCCCTGATTATAGGATATTAAAGAATGAAACTTTTATAAGCTCATGTACAATATGATTAACAAAAATGAGATGTAGAGATATAATTGCAGTGAGAATGACATACTGTCTACTCGGGAAAATGTAAAGCCAAAATGGATCCAGAATAAAACTCCCAGAGTTTCTTCAGCATGGGAAGTAGAGAGTGGGATGCATGGAGAAAGTACCATCATGTATGAAATAGATAGCTGGTGAGAAGTTGCTCTATAACACAGGGAGCCCAGTCTGGGGCTCTGTGATGACCTGGGGGCAGGGAGCGGGGAGGCTCCAGAGGGGGAGATATATAGAATTAGTGTTGTAAGGCAGAGTCCAACACAACATGCTAAAAATTTAAAAAAAAAACACAAAAGCAATTATAAAATAGGAACATTAGTTATGAGAGAAAATTCTTAATCCAAGTGAGTGTTTCCATACGTGGATCAGAGAAAAGATGGATAAGGCTGTAGACTGATTCTTTTTCTCTGGTATTTTGTTGTTTTAACTGTTACTGTCAGACATTAGTGCAGTATATACACCAACTCTGTACTGGTGGTGCAGTAACTTTGCACCCAATTGCAATCTGGAATTCATGTAGTAAGATACCGCTGCTGCTGCTGCTAAGTTGCTTCAGTCGTGTCCGGCCCTGTGCTGGATGGAGGCAAATAAAAGCGTGCTGCTGCATGGATTGACCAACCCACTGGCTGTCACCTTGCAGTAAGCTTGCAAAATGGCATCTAACTTATTATCATCTTAACCACAGACCCAGCCACTCTGCTTCTTTGGGCTGTGGATTCTAGAGTGATCTCATAGCCATGACAGATAAGCTCTTCTTTTCTGATTTCCTTCAAAGACCTTAGCGTATGTGGAAGTCATCTATTAAACTACTCATGTTTGGTGAACTTTAGGCTTTGCCTTCTGTTCCTGCACCACGTAGGCATCAAAACGGTGCCCCAAAGTGTCCAAGAATCAGTAGGAATTTTCTTGTTGAAAATTGGTTTCATGGATCACTTATCTCCCATTATTCCTGTTTTCATATAATTCTTGTCCTCTGCAGAGTCCTTCCTTTTATGACAAACTCACCAGCATGTTTTTCAGTCCAGTTTTTTTTTTTTAATATTTTAGTTAGAAGAGCCTTTCAGAATTCCTATACCATTTCCTTTCCCCTGCTGGAAAGGAATCTGAGCTCCCTTGATGCTTCACTTATTGAGAAGTGATTATTTTGCACCAACCATCTTAGAGCATTTCAGTAAAGTGATAAATAGTTGGTTTCTCTACTTAGGATACCTAAATTTTAATTATGGCTTCCCAGGTTGTTGGCTGTTGAACTTTCAGAATTATTTACTGCTAAGCCTTAGTTTCCTCATTTATGAAGTGAAAATAATAATATTACTTTTCTCATGGGATTATTGTAAAGAGTAGATCTGTGTAATGGGAAATGAGAGTGGTAAAAAAAAAACAGACGAGGTGGTAGATGTATTGTGTTTGTGTGTGTGTGTGTGTGTGTGTGTGTTTTCTCAAATGGCAGTACCACCATCTTTCCTCTAGCAAGGAAGCAAGAGGCAAATTTTACTGCTTCATTTAGCATATACTGGGAATGGCTCTAATTTTACTAAAAAAGAGACAAAAGTTTTTTAAAAGAGAAGGGAAAAACCCAACAGCTAACATTTACTAAACATTAATCATATGTCAAAATTTGCAGTGCTTAACATTAAGTATTATTAAGTATTATTGAGTTGTCAAGACAATACTCAGAGATATACCTATTCTTTCCCAATTACAGAGGTCAGGAAACTGAGACTCAGATAGGTTAAGTAACTTGTCCAAAGTCATACAGTTAGAAATGAATAGAGCTAATCAATTTTAAGTCTATCAGTTCAGTTCAGTCGCTCAGTCGTGTCTGACTCTTTGCGACCTTCTGAATCACAGCACGCCAGGCTTTCCTGTCCATCATCAACTCCAGGAGTTCACTCAGACTCACATGCATCGAGTCAGTGATGCCATCCAGCCATTTCACCCTCGGTTGTCCCCTTCTCCTCCTACCCTCAATCCCTCCCAGCATCAGAGTCATTTCCAATGAGTCAACTCTTTGCATGAGGTGGCCAAAGTACTGGAGCTTCAGCTTTAGCATCATTCCTTCCAAAGAAATCCCAGGGCTGATCTCCTTCAGAATGGACTGGTTGGATCTCCTTGCAGTCTAAGGGACTCTCAAGAGTCTTCTCCAACACCACAGTTCAAAAGCATCAATTCTTCGGCACTCAGCCTTCTTCACAGTCCAACTCTCACATCCATACATGACCACAGGAAAAACCATAGCCTTGACTAGACAGACCTTAGTCGGCAAAGTAATGGTCATAATAAATATATTACAGCAAGGTTTATGTATCAAGTCAAGAGTGACAAAGAAATTGTATGGATATTCATATTTGAATATTCCTACTTCCTGTTATTCATCCCTACCCCACTAATAGTGTAGTTGGCAGATTCCTACGGGTATTTCATATTTTTATTGAAATTTCCTTGTCTCTCTAAAGACTTACAAAGACTAGAAAAATGAAATATTCTTTGTTTTGTGTTCTCAGAGCACTGCACACAAGCTCATGAAAATACGCATAACCCTCTGTGATGACTTCTGTGATTTCCTGAGTGTGGAAGTGTTGCCTGATTTCCTCGTTGTTGTTGTTGTCATTCAGTCACCTAGTTGTTTCCAACTGTTTGCAACCCCATGGTCTGCAGCACGCCAGGCCTCCCTTTCCCTCCTCATCTCCTAGAGTTTGCCCAAAGTCATGTCCATTGCATCAGTAATGCCATCCAGCCATCTCATCCTCTGATGCCCTCTTCTCTTGCCCTCAGTCTTTCCCAGCATCAGGGACTTTTCCAGTGAATCAGCTGTTTGCATCAGATGACCAAAATATTGGGGCTTCAACTTTAGCATTAGTCCTTCTGAGTATTCAGGGTTGATTTCCCTTAAGACTGACTGGTTTGTTCTGTTTGCTGTCCAAGGAACTCTTAGGGCTCTTTTCCAGCACTGCATTTCAAAGGGGAAAGCATCAGTTCTTTGGCCTTTTGTATGGTCGAGTTCTCACAACCATATGTGACCAGTGAGAAGACCATAGCCTGAAGACCATAGCCAGAAGTCCTGACTATATGGACTTTTGTTGGCAGTGTAACATCTCTGTTTTTCAACACACTATCAGTTTGTCATTGCAATCATCTTGATTTCATGGCTCAAGTCATCATCCGTAGTGATTTTAGAACCCAAGAAGAGGAAATCTGTCAATACTTTCAACTTTTCCCCTTCTGTTTGCCGTGAAGTAATGGGCCAGATGCCATGATCTTAGGTTTTTAAATATTTAGTTTTCTTTAAATTATTTATTTTAATTGGAGGCTAATTACTTTACAATATTGTATTGGTTTTGCCATACATCAACATGAATCTGCCATGAGTGTACACAGAATATTTAGTATTAATCCAGCTCTTTCACTCTCTTTTCTTGCCTTTATCAAGAAGCTCTTTAGTTCCTCTTCACTTTCTGCTATCATCTGCATATCGAGGTTATTGATATTTCTCCCACCCATCTTGATTCCTGCTTGTAACTCATCCAGCCTGGAATGTCTCATGATGAGCTCAGCATATAGATTAAATAAACAGGATGACAGCAGACAGCCCTGTTGTACTCCTTTCTCACTCTTGAACCAATTAGTTGTTCCATATAGGGTTCTAACTGTTGCTTCTTGACTCTCATGCTGGTTTCTCAGGAGACAGGTAAGATGGCCTGTTCTTCTCTTCTTTTTTAAGAGCTTTCCACAGTTTGTTATGATCCACACAGTCAAAGACTTTAGCATAGTCACTGAAACAGAGGTAGATGTTTTTTTCTGGAATTCCCTTGCTTTCTCTATGATCTAGCAAATATTGGAAATTTGATCTCTGGCTCCCCTGCCTTTTCTTAAACCAGCTTGAACATCTGAAAGTTCTTGGTTCACATAATGCTGAAGTCTAGCATGCAAGATTTTAAGCACGACCTTACTAGCATGGGAGATGAGCGCAACTGTTCAATGATTAGCACATTCTTTGGTACTACCATTCTTGAAAATTGGGAGGAGGATTGAGCTTTTCCAATCCTGTGGCTGCTGCTGGGTCTTCCAGATTTGCTGACATATTGAATGCAACACCTTGATAGCATCATCCTTTAGGATATTGAATAACTCTACTTGAATTCCATTGCATCCACTAGTTTTATTAACAGCAATGATTCCCACTTGACTTCACATTCCAAAATGTTGGCTCTGGGTGACTGACCACACCATCATAATAATCTGGTTCATTAAGATCTTCTTTGTACAGTTCTTCTGTCTATTCTTTCCATCTCTTCTTGATCTTCTGCATCAACTAGGTCTCTACCGTTTCTGTCTTTATTGTGACCATCTTTGGGTGAAATGTTTGCTGGATATTTCCAGTTTTCCTGAATATATCCAATTTCCTAACATGCCTTTATAATCATCATTGTTATTAATATTGTTGCCCTTATGATTACTTTGGTCATCAGAGATGAGCACAATATGTGAAGGTGTCAATATTTGTTATTTTAAATGGAAGTCTAGTAAAATTATTTTTCATGCAATTAATAGTTTATTGAAAACCTAAAATCTCCTTAGGACTTCCCAGTTGACTCAGCAGTACGATTCCGCCTGCTAATGCAGGAGACAGAGTTTGATCCCTGAGTCAGGAAGATCCCCTGAAGAAGAGAATGACTACCCACTCCAGTATTCTTGCCTGGAAAATCCTATGGACAGAGGGGCCCAATGAGCTATAGTCCATGGGGTCACAAAGAGTTAGATGTGACTAAGGAACTGAGCACACAGCAGCACTTACATGTTAAGTGAACTGTAGAATCAGCTTGCATTGGACACATACACATGCAAGAACTTCTGACTTCCACTAATTTTTCATGACTGACTGTGGATTTTTGAAATGTGTTTGCTTCTGGCCCACTCAGTTCTGCTGCCTCTTGGCAGACTTTCAAGGTGCAGGCACTATGCCTCATCTATTGTGTTACACTGGTCCCCAGATCACCATAGGTTCTTAATAAATCTTCCCTCTAATCAGCTTTTGAAAATGGAGCTTCGTGTTTTATTGCAGTCAGTTATGTAGATGGCTGTCACCAGGGCCTTCTCTTTAGCTTCAACACCTTCCCAGAATTGCTTTTCTTTTTCAGCTCCATTTATGAGACTGCAGCTCTCCAGAACCATATGTTGCAGCCAAATTGTGCTTTCCTCTAGTAGCAGGATATCATTTTTTTTAACGCCATGTTATTTACTGGTCCCTTGGTTATACAAGAAAACTAGGAATCTCACACATGTTAGCAATTGTAGCTTCAGTAGCTGAAGATTTACTACAGGCAAGCATACGTTTGCAAGCCAGTTTTCAGATCTTGTCTCTTAACTTCCTGATGATAGAGCAAAAACATAACTAGGCTTGAAACTTGTGCATGCTCTGGAACTGGACAGGTGTGTATGTCTGTCTGTGTGTTAACCTGAATGTGTGTATGTGTGTGTGTGTGTATCTGTCTGTCTATGTGTTGACCTGAATGAGCACATAATGGGAAAAAATAATGCTTTTAAATTTAGTTCTGTCCTTAATATCGTTATTTATGTTACATGTCAGTGATCATTTTCTCCCTGGCAAATGTAGTCTTCATTACAAATTCTAGTCATGCAGTTTCCATGCTTTAGAGATAAGGCTGAGGTTCTGTCAGAGCACTTAAACACAGGTGTAAAAATGTTGTGATTAAAGAGAGATTAAAAGAGATATTTAAGTAGGAGTAATTAGAAGTGAATTCTTAATTGTAAAGTTACACAAGCATTTATGCTTTGCTTTGAGATCCTGATCCTTTCAAAGGCGTTATATAAATGCAAATTGCTTGTCACATCATTCGCGCCATGTATTCATGACATTGAAAATGTTCATTTATACTGAACTAAATTTAATAATAAAATACTAAATATGAAGTATCTATTCAATAGAGCATTTCCATGAGCTAAGAATGTACATTTTAACTTTTTAATAAGTACCTGGGATTATGAGATGCCAGTTTTCTCTTTACATCTGATTAAGAGAATGAAGTGTAAAAATAAAGCTCTTCAGACTGATTAAACTATAAAACTGCAAACAGTTTTTTAAAATATTATTTCTGTAGCTTAACAGCATTTAAATTAGGCAAAGTTCCTGAATGTAAACTCACATGTTAGTTGTAGTATATCTATTGACTGTTGGTAATCTAAAGAAGACCTTTCAAGACTCACAGATATGATAATATGTCAGTTATTAGAATATTCTGTTTCTATACATATTTCAGCCTTCCTTTTGACCCTTGATATAATGCCCATATCAGGAGTTTGGGTTGTGAACTAAGAAATTTAATTTTTATGAATATCAGGATTTAAGTACTAGGGAGCAGTGAGAGACTCATTCTTACAAAGTGGATGCCTGAAAATGATAAATATCAGGTCCCTCTTACACCCTAGGCATTTGTCAACAAAAAGAAATTTTTTCAGGGAGGTGCTTCTCAGTTGTTGATGTGCCATTATGTCCTTTGGGATCTTGTTCAAGTATAGAATCTGACTCAGTAAATTTGATGTGGGCCTGAGATTTTGCATTCCTAACACTCTTTCTTGTGATGCAGATGCTGTTGTTCTACAGACCACATGTGCAATAGTAAGGCTTAAGGCAGAGGTCTGGACACTTTTTCTATAAAGAATCAGGTGGTAAATAGTTTAGCTTTTGCAGGCCCTTAGGATCTCTGTCACAGCTAGTCAATTCTGCCACTGAAGCACAAAATTCATAGTTAATGCATAAATGAATAAGCATGATGCTCTTTCAGTAAAAGTTCATTAGAAAACAAGAGGTAAAAAAGATTTGGCTCTAGGTCTGTATTTTGCCACAGCCTGTTTCAAAACAGGAACATGTTGTTCTAACAAATTCATTTATATTGCAAATTTGCCCCTATTGTTGACACAGCAGAGGCTAAATTAAAATCTTCAGTGACCATAGGCTTCCCTGGTGGCTCAGTTCATAAAGAACCTACTTGTAATGCAGGAGATTCAGGTTTGGTTCTTGGGTGAGGGAGAGGTCTTCAGGGACATTCTGGCTTTGGAAGTTACAAATATAAATCTGTATACATCCCATTTGCATTTAACTGCCTTCCATTTTCTTCCCCTCATGGTATATTCATCTTCCCTCATTTTCCCCACAGAAGAGCTCTACAGCAACATTCAATCCCTGGTACCAAAAGCCTCAGATGCTCTAGTCCCTTATAAGTATAAAAAGGATAGTAAAGCCACCCCTCCTAATTCTCCAGTTCTACATCTACAAATTCAACCAACCTTGGATTGATTTGATCCAAAATTGGTTGAATCCATTACTCAGTTGGCTGAAGCTGTGGATGTGGAAGCCACTTAGTCAGAGGCTGATATATAGAAAGTAGGGAAAACTACTAGACCATTCAGAAAGTGAAAGTGAAATTCCCTTAGTTGGTCGGACTCTTTACGAATCCATGGACTATACAGTCCCTGAAATTCTTCAGGTGAGAATACTGGAGTGGCTAACCTTTCCCTTTTCTAGGGGATCTTCCTAACGCAGAGATCCAACCCAGGTCTCCCACATTTCAAGCAACGTGACCATTCAGCTATGACCTAAATCAAATCCCTTACAATTATACAGTGGAAGTGACAAACAGAGTCAAGGGATTAGGTTTGATAGACAGAATGCCTGAAGAACTATGGATGGAAGTTTGTGACACTTTACAGGAGGCAATGATCAACATCTCCAAGAAAAAGAAATGCAAAAGGGCAAAATGTTTGTCCAAGAAAGCCTTACAAATAGCTGAGAAAAAAAAAGTGAAAGGCAAAGGAGAAAAGGAAAGACATACCCATTTGAATTCAGAGTTCCAAAGAATAATAACGAGAGATAAGAAAGCCTTCCAAGTGAACAATGCAAAGAAATAGAGGAAAACAATAGAATGGGAAAGACTAGAGATCTCTTCAAGAAAATTAGACATACCAAGGGAACGTTTCATGCAAAGATGGGCTCGATAAAGGACATAAACATTATGGATGTAACAGAAGCAGAAGATATTAAGAGGAGGTGGCAAGAATACATAGAAGAACTATACAAAAAAGATCTCAATGACCCAGATAACCATGATGGTGTGATCTGAAATTAAAGATGCTTGCTCTTTGGAAGAAAAGCTATGACAAACCTAGACAGCTTATTAAAAAGCAGAGTTATTACTTTGATGCCAAAGGTCCATCTAGTCAGAGCTATGGTTTTTCCAGTAGTCGTGTATAGATGTGAGAGTTGGACCATAAAGAAAGCTGAGTGCTGAAGAATTGATGCTTTTGAACTGTGGTGTTGGAGAAGACTCTTGAGAGTCCCTTGGACTGCAAGGAGTTTCAACCAGTCAATCCAAAAGGAAATCAGTCCTGAATATTCATTGGAAGGACTGAAGCTAAAGCTGGAAGCTCCAATACTTTGGAAACCTGATGTGAAGAACTGACTCACTGGAAACGTCCCTGATGCTTGGAAAGATTGAAGGCAGGAGGAGAAGGGGATGACAGAGAATGAGATGGTTGGATGGCATCACTGACTCTAAGGACATGAGTTTGAGCGATCTCTGGGAGTTGGTGATGGACAGGGAGGCATGATGTACTGCAGTCCATGAGGGCTCAAAATGTCAGACATGACTGAGCAACTGAACTGATAAACCACAACCCTCAAGAGTCTCTTCAAAGGCAGAACAGTAGAGTAATAGAATTTTATTTTTATTGGGTGATCACTCTTGTTCATTTTGCCACCTGGATGAATACAAATTCTCAAATAAAGCCACATAATAAAATAACCAGGCAGTGTTGAACTGTCCAAGGTTCAACTGTCCAATCACATTATCCACATCCATCCTTTTTAAAAGTCTCAATCAAGATCAGTTATTCTTCTGGACAGACAGTTTTATCTTTCCAGTTATCTAGCTTCCCTCAGTTCTTCCAATGTCTGTGTCATTTGACAACACCAGAGCTGACATTTCATTAAACTGATCAGATACGCAGATTTACTCTTTCTCAGAATGAGTAACCTCAACTTCAGTACTAATGTCTGAAGGACTTTTTATTTTTACATTTCAGAGGAGATAATAGTAAGAAATGTGCCAAATTGTGTTAGAAATATTTAACATTGTTAACTGTTCAGTTCAGTTCAGTCACTCAGTCATGTTCAACTCTTTGTGACCCCATGAATCGCAGCACGCCAGGCCTCCCTGTCCATCACCATCTCCCAGAGTTCACCCAAACTCACGTCCATCGAGTCTGTGATGCCATTCAGCCATCTCATCCTCTGCCATTCCCTTTTCCTCCTGCCCCCAATCCCTCCCAGCATCAAGGTCTTTTCCAATGAGTCAGTTCTTCGCATGAGGTGGCCAAACTACTGCAGTTTCAGCTTTAGCATCATTCCTTCCAAAGAACACTCAGGGCTGATCTCCTTTAGAATGGACTGGTTGGATCTCCTTGCAGTCTAAGGGACTCTCAAGAGTCTTCTCCAACACCACAGTTCAAAAGCATCAATTCTTTGGCGCTCAGCCTTCTTCACAGTCCAATTCTCGCATCCATACACGACCACTGGGAAAACCATAGCCTTGACTAGATGGACCTTTTGTTGGCAGAATAATGTCTCTGCTTTTGAATACGCTATCTAGGTTGGTCATAACTTTTCTTCCAAGGAGTAAGCTTCTTTTAATTTCATGGCTGTAGTCACTATCTGCAGTAATTTTGGAGCCCCTCAAAATAAAGTGTGTCACTGTTTCCACTGTTTCCCTATCTGTTTACCATGAAGTGATGGGACCAGATGCCATGATCTTAGTTTTCTGAATGTTGAGCTTTAAGCCAAGTTTTTCATTCTCCTCTTTTACTTTCATCAAAAGGCTAAATTTTGGAGCCCCTCAAAATAAAGTGTGACACTGTTTCCACTGTTTCCCTATCTGTTTACCATGAAGTGATGGGACCAGATGCCATGATCTTAGTTTTCTGAATGTTGAGCTTTAAGCCAAGTTTTTCATTCTCCTCTTTTACTTTCATCAAAAGGCTGTTTAGTTCCTCTTCACTTTCTGCCATAAGGGTGCTGTCATCTGCATATCTGAGGTTATTGATATTTCTCCCGGCAATCTTGATTCCAGCTTGTGCTTCTTCCAGTCCAGCGTTTTTCATGATGTACTCTGCATATAAGTTAAATAAGCAGGTTGACAATATACAGCCTTGATGTAGTACTTTTCCTATTTGGAACCAGTCTTCTGTTCCATTAGAACTGTTAATTTTTCAGTAAAGTATTGAACTACTGATAGGGCATTTTCATTAATTTGACTAGTAAATAGTCAATATTATTGAAATAATTCATATATTTATAAATAATTTCTATATTTATATATAATTCATATTCATATATAATTACATAAATCATAATTTAAAAATAATTAATTTCAAAATATAAGGTATATCAATTAAACTCTTGTCATAGAATAATGGATTAGACGGAAGTTAAACCATAGCCTGAGGGCCATGTACCACTAACTTCAGTTTGTTTTGGCCCTCAAATTCACTGTTTTTGTTTTATTTTTTAAATGATTGAAAAGAAAATTAGAAGCTGAAAATTGTTACATTTAAACATCATATAAAATTCAAAATATAATGAGGTTCTAATTCAATGTAAATGCTGTATAAATAGTTGTAAACACAATGTGAATATATGTAAATAAGTGCCAGTGCAGCAAATTCAAGTTTTTCTTTTTGGAACTTTCTGAATTTTTTTAAAAAATATTTTTGATCTGTAGTTGTTTAAATCCATGGCTGCAGGACCCACTGATATGGAGAGGCAACTGTAACCAATTTTCTTATACACGTGTTAATCAATTCAGTAATATGAATGTGGGAAGTATCTATTTGCTCATTATCTTGTGATCTTCTGGCCTGAATGTGGTCTTGTTCACTTTGAGATGAAATGGAACTTCTGTAGATTATTAATGTTCCCAAGGTTAACATTTCTTTTGAAATTGATTCTCCTATTTCCCTTAGCGTCTGAGTGACTGTGAAGTAAAATGAAAGTAGGCAGGTTGAAGTTTAATCCAGGTAAGATGGAAGCTATTAGAAAAGCTGAAGAGTATTATCTTCACACTAAATTAAAGTCTTCACAGCAGAAGTGATTTAGGATGGTGCCTCACAAGAGAGAATCTTTGCATTATGCTTTGTATAGTATACAAGCTGTGACTTTTTTTTTACCTAGTGGCCTTATTATAATTTTTAAAGACTAATAAACTTTACTTGAAGACAATGGCATGTTTATGTATGTATACATACATAAAAATCAGATGAGGGAGGGAGCAAGGTCAGGGCTCTCAAAGCTGAAATTAAATGTCCCCAAAGTGTTGCTAAGAGTCGGACACAACTGAACGACTTTACTTTGACTTTTCATTTTCATGCACTGGAGAAGGAAATGGCAAACCCACTCCAGTGTCCTTGCCTGGAGAATCCCAGGGACTTGGGAGCCTGGTGGGCTGCCATCTATGGGGTTGCACAGGGTTGGACATGACTGAAGCGACTTAGCAGCAACAGCAGCAGCAGCTTTTTCCTCCATGAAGAATTTAGCTAGCACAGGTAACAGGCAGTGTGCATAAAGCAAATAGTGATATCAAGACCTGGACAATCACTTAAATCTGTAGCAAGCTACTTTAGAGTGTATTAGTTATGTACCCTTGCTTATTTTACTGTGTTAGTGGGATTTCTTAGAGCTTAAAGAGAGTTAATTCTGTTGGAAGGCCGTCTTTATGCAGTTTCACTGTTGGAGTTAATATCTGTTGGGATAAACATGGGATTAATTGTAGATTAAAAGGCTCTTTTATTTGGAATTGAGGAAATGACAAGGAGAATGTTTTGAATTCTCTGTTTGTTTTTTTCATCTTCCTGCATTACACACTTCCACTACAAACCTCCAGGTAGGCCTCTTTATGGAGGTTTTTGCCCAAATGATTTGTGGGGTTCTTCTGAGTGGGTAACTGGGTATTCAGTTGGAAACTTTATTTTGACAGTGGGCTAATAGGTTATTTTCTGTATTTAAAAATGCATACCATAGTATAGTTTTTTTTTGTTTGTTTTTTAAATAATGAGCTGCCAAGACAATTCCCATTATCCAGGTATTTTGCTTTTTTCTGATGGCAGGCACTTTTGGAAAACAGATCATGTAATTTAACTGTATTCACTTTTTTATCCACAGCAGAAATCTTGTTTCTCCTCTAAAGAGAAAATTAAATATGATATTTATAATTCACATGAAGGCTGTAGGAGCTAGCATCAAATGCTTATGATTACACTCAGATGATTAAAAAAAGGCAATGAAAGTCTAGTAGAGATAGCTTATTACTGTTGGCCTTAAGTGCAGCATCATTTAAATTCAAACAGCACTGCCCTTTCTATGAAAAATTGTCCAAAGGGCAAAGAATTGTCTCTACAGCTATTCACTGATGGACATTAAACCTTGGTAGAGAACAGATTTCCATTGACAGTAAGAAAAGGAAAACCAGAGTGTTTTTTGGAAAACTACTTATTCCAATAAATAATTTCCAAATGATTTCATTGGATAATTGAGGCTTTTCAAATATGAATATATAGAGATTTAGGAAACAAAGAAAAATGTTGACATTTGTCAACAGCAGCCTTGCAGCCTTGGCTACCACGCTAGAAGTGAACGTATAATTATTAAAGCCCTATCATCATATTTTATTATTTTATTAGGGGTCATGGCTATTAGATTTCCTATATCCTGATAAAAATGTGAATTTTTCATCAGCAGTACTATGAATAATACAAATCTAATATTGTATTTTATTTTATTAATATTAATCTAAGGAAGACAGCAAACACACACACATACTCTAAGGGAAAAAGACATCAGCAAACATAGCAAAACAACTGAACAAGGATATAAAGAAAGCAGAAAACATTAGGAGGGGGAAAATTAATTTATTGGACAACCACCTAAATCTGTATCAAACTACTTTATAGTGCAGGGGTCCTCAACCTCTGGGGCCCAGATAGCTACCTGCTGTCAGATCAGTGGTGGCATTTGATTAGAAATAAAGTGCACAATAAGTTTGATGTGCTTGAATCACCCCAAAACTACCCCCCACCTCTGGTCTGTGAAAAAATTGTCTTCTATGAGATCCCTGGTGCCAAAAAAGTTGGAGACTGCTATTAGTGGATTTTTTATTTACTTTGCCTATTTCACTGTGCTAGTGGGATATTTAGAGAAAAGAAACCAGAAGCCTAAAAATATTTAAGAATAAATTTCTTAAATATTGATGAATATCTGTATCAAATGATGCCTGCCTTCTTAGGCAAAAAATATACACACATTTCTTAGAGAATGTTAGGAAATAATTTTGAAAATCTAGGCAGAATGGGAAGAAACAACTCTTTCAACTTTTCCCCTTTTTAAAAGCATTAAAGTGACATTTTTGTCAAAATATTTTAAATAAGCCAAGTGCTATATTTTTCATATAGAAAACATGTATAGCTGTTTTTTAATTGGAAAGAGAAAGTACTGTTGATCAAATTCAGATCAATTCAGTTAAGTGATTATTTTTAATCCTTTCAAAGAAAGTAATGCAGTGGCAAGAAAACAGGTATTCACACTTATATGGGATTTAAGAAAGATTTGGAAATTTTCCCGAGTGGTTAAGACACTGCTCTTCAGCTCCTGCTCTGCTGTCCCCATATCCCTGTGCACTGCTGAGTTCTAGCATTGTTCATCAAAACTCTATTTATGTCTCCCTTTTTTTTTTTTCTCTCTCTAATGCATTGTATCCCATTAGACCATTCTACTTAGGTAATTCTGTATTAATCACTACCCAGGTTTTGGTTGTTCTTCTTAGTTGGCTCCTTGATTTTTTTCTATTAGATCATCAAGCATCTGTCTCCCCCTCCTCTTTATTTACTGAAGAACTAACCCATCCCTACCCAATCAGACATTCTTCTCCATCAGTAGCTCAAAAGTGGGGCACATATGAATGCAGCCAAATAGGCATCATGGATAAGCTCAGTTACTTTTTCCACTTGACAAGGTGGATCTTCCATTTTGAAATATATATTAACTGTAAATAATTGAGGATCTAGTAGTGACTTTGAAATTTCTCCAGTTATACATTTGGGGATTCCCTGGTGGCTCAGATAATAAAGTCTGTCCTAAATACGGGAGGCCCAAGTTTGATCCCTGGGTCAGGAAGATCCCCTGGAGAAGAAAATGGCAACCCACTCCAATATTCTTGCCTGGAAAATCCCATGGATGGAGGAGCCTAGTGGACTACAGTCCATAAGATCGCCAAGAGTCGGATACGACTGAACAGCTACACTTTTCACTTTCAGCATGGTGAAAGGTCAAATGAGGTAGCAAAAGCACAATGTTTTAATCTGTGAAGAAAATCTCACCTTTGGTCTGTTGAAAGTTTTCCAGTTTTAAGAAATGTTTCATGTGGAACAATATCTAAAAAATGTGATTTGTCACTTTTGTTTAATAATTTATTCTCATTTTCCTTAAGAGTAGATTCAATATTTATCATCTCTAAACAACATCATACTTCTACAGCAATTTCCTTCCTTCCTCTTTTACAAGTTTCTCCATGTCCCCCACCCCCCACCACACCATCTTTCTCTGAAATAAAACTTCTCTTGAACAACAACAATACAAATAGCCATGAAGATAATATACATCTGGAGAATACAAACAGGGAAGGTAGAAGAGATTTAGAATCAAATTTAGGAATTTATAACTTTGGTTATATTCACAAATGAATTTACTTACTGAGTTCATTTAAAGACAGAAAAATACACATTCTGAGTGACTATTTTCTACTTACCTTTAGTTTTTAGTTTTATTTTTTGATAACATTTAGTATCTCATTTAATTTACTACAACCACATAACATTAGTATTTTTAACTAGCTGAAAAGGTAAAGTAATTTAATTCGTGAGATGAATTCATTGATCAGAGGAAATTAATAGTCATAGTTCTTAAAACCAGAATATCTAGTCCACTGCCTTTGGACAGTATCGCTAGGACCATTTTATATGGTTCACTTAACTCCCAGGTGGGGGAAAAATAATACATTTGTTCAATCTCCATACAAAGAATACATTTGTTCATTCTCTACATATGCCAATTTTATTCATGATACATGAATCATTCTGAACTATTCTCTAAATTCAGCCTCTGCTTGAACAGTTTTCTTTGTGAGAAAAACATTACTCCATTTTTAATAACATAATCATTAGGAATGTCTTTGCATCAACCTAAAATTGATTTCTATCTCTGGAAATGCCAACCTTATTGCCCAAACTAGACATATCCAGTAGATTCTTTATTCATGGTAGTCAGGAAGCAGTTTTTCATGTAGAGTATTTTCTGATACATTTTAATGTTTTTTTACAGATATATACATATATATATATATATATATATATATGTATGTATGTATGTATGTATATCACAAGTAATATTTGTTAGAAGTGTTTAAATGTAGCCCTTGTATCCTGTTTTAAACCAAGATTTGGATACTTGGACTTCCCTAGTGGCTCAGACAGTAAAGAATGCTCCTGCAATGTGGGAGACCTGGGTTTGATCCCTGGGTTGGGAAGATACCCTGGAGAAGGGAACAACTACCCACTCCAGTTCTAGCCTGGAAAATTCCATGAACAGAGAAGCATGGCAAACTACAGTCAATGGGGTTGCAAAGAGTTGGACACAACTGAGTGACTTTCACTTTTACTTTTTGGATGCTTACTACTGCCAGGGACTTATACCTCATTCTAAATTAGCAACAGTGGAAAAGAGTCTCCTGAAGCACTTACTCTATTCATCATTCTTTGCTATTTTAACTGTCCGTTAGATTATAGGCTTTCTGTCAGTATAGCTCCTGGGTACTGCTCAGAGATAGATATCTGTAGGACTGCACTGCCCCAAATGGTAACCACTAGTCACCTGTAGTTATGTAAATTTATATTTAAATTAATTAAAACTAAATTAAAAATAGTTTCCTGGTCATGCTGACCACATACTGTGTCCTCTTAGCAAGCTGCATGTGATTAGGGACTACCATTCTAGTGGTGAAGATTTGGAACAATTTCATCATTACAGAAAGTTGTTTTAGAGCCTAGCACCATTCATAGAGGAAAGAAATAGATATTATCTGAATTAATTTACTAATCTATCTTTTAGTTCAGTTCAGTTCAGTCACTCAGTTGTGCGACCCCACGAATGGCAGCACGCCAGGCCTCCCTGTCCATCACCAACTCCTAGAGTTCACTCAGACTCATGCCCATCGAGTCAGTGATACCATCCAGCCATCTGATCCTCTGTCCTCCCCTTCTCCTCCTGCCTCCAATCCCTCCCAGCATCAGAGTCTTTTCCAATGAATCAACTCTTCGTATGAGGTGCCCAAAGTACTGGAGTTTCAGCTTCAGCATCATTCCCTCCAAAGAAATCCCAGGCTGATCTCCTTCAGCCTGGACTGGTTGGATCTCTGCAGTCCAAGGGACTCTCAAGAGTCTTCTACAACACCACAGTTCAAAAGCATCATTTCTTCGGCGCTCAGCCTTCTTCACAGTCCAACTCTCACATCCATATATGAGCACAGGAAAAACCATAGCCTTGACTAGACGGACTCTATCTTTAGGGAGCAAGAATCCCATTTATTTCGTCTTCATAATGGAGAGGTAGAATTTGAATGCCAGTGTAGGAATATGTATACTTTAAGGGTTTTTCTATTGTTTTTGTCTCTTTGTTTTCATGGAAGAAATCTTAATGCAATTGCTATAATCTACTTCTAAGTCCAGAAAGGCAGCCAAGAATGATCATATTGTGAGAAGGAGTCCTTGTGATGAGTCCTTGTGAATATTGATACACATTAATGACATTGTGGAGTGGGGACATGTCTCAGCCTGTTCAGGTTGCTACAAAAAACAAAAACAAAACGAAACGACAGACTGAGTAGCTTATAAACAGCAGATGTTTATTTCTCACATTTCTGGAAACTGGGCATGCAAGATCCAGTTGCAAGCATGGTCAGGTGAAAGTCAGATCACAGACTTCTTACTATAACCTCACATGGCAGAAGGCAATGGCACCCCACTCCAGTTCTCTTGCCTGGCAAATCCCATCGATGGAGGAGCCTGGTGGGCTGCAGTCCATGGGGCTGGTAAGAGTCAGACACGACTGTGCGGCTTCATTTTCACTTTTCACTTTCCTGCATTGGAGAAGGAAATGGCAACCCACTCCAGTGTTCTTGCCTGGAGAATCCCAGGGACTTGGGAGCCTGGTGGGCTGCCATCTATGGGGTCGCACAGAGTCGGACATGACTGAGCAACTTAGCAGCAGCGAGGCAGAAGGGCCTAAGGAGTTATGCTGTGCTTCTTTCTTAAGGGCGCTAGTCTCATTCGTGAGGGCGCTACCCTCATGACCTAATCACATCTCAAAGGCCCTACTGCTGAATTCCAAAACTTGGAGGTTATATATCAACACATAATTTCAGGGAGACATTAAATTCAGACCATAGCAGAATCTTTGAAAGTGAAAGTCACTCAGTCTTGTTCGCTCTTTACAGCCCTATGGACTGACCCACAGGATTCTCCAGGCCAGAATACTGGAGTGGGTAGCTATTCCCTTCTCTAGTGATCCTAGTTTCCCACATTGCAGGCAAATTCTTTGCCAGCTGAGCCACCAGGGGAGCCCAAGAATACTGGAGTGGGTAGCCTGTCCCTTCTCCAGCAGATTTTCCTGACTCAGGAATTGAACTGGGGTCTCCTGCATTGCAGAATCTTTAATAAATCATATTTCTGACTGAATTGTAATGAAAGGTCTCAGCAATCAGAATATGAAGATTCAATTGCATCATGATAACTTCTTGACTAAGTAAGGCTGAAGAAAAAGCTTTGTATCAAATATGTGAATTTAAGATTATAGCAAAGAGACTATAGAAAAATAATTGTTAAAGAAATTTGTTTTTTTTTTTAATTAAATGTTCATTCTTTAACTTTCTCTCATTCTATACTTTCTTTTTTACTAAATTCCCCGAAGCTAGATCCAATTTAAAGCCTGTCACTCCATCTTTGGTTCATACTGCTAAGATCACACTGTAGTACACAATATTGTACACTAACCACAGACCCCAATAGAATAGAATTTATTATTTTCTTGCCATTGATGAAATTCAGCCAAGTATTAATATCTATTCACTGTATAGAACCACTTCCTTTTGGGAATATAACACTAAGACACAGAGAAATAAATGATGCGATTCTTTCACATGGTATTTGTAGATTTAACTGAAGTGAAAAGAACATCTTATTAAGGCACAGATTAGGGAGGACAGAAATTAAAGCATGACGGTTTGAGGAAAAATTACTCATTGGCCTTTTTCCCAGTGTTCTTTTATCTCAGCAATTTGCTAATCTTAGAGAATAGTTAAAATAAGAGTAAATCAATAGGACTGAGCTCCAAAGTGATTTAGCCCAAATTCCTTTTGGGTAGAGAGGACATGGGACCACCAGAGCTCTTCCTAAGTCTCAGCAGCTAAAATTAAAAATCCTTAAACTATGCTACAGAAAAGCGACTTTTGAAATGCATTGTTGTACCGCAAATATTTACTGAGAATGTATAATGTCAAGCTATTGAGAGGTTTTGTTCAAGGATGAGACAGGCATACTTTCAAAGAACAAATAGTTTAAATAATTGTGTTGCCTTTCTCTGTCTCAGACATACTCTTTAGCATCTATGTTAATCAAAGATAATAGGATTGTGTATGACTTAAAAGAATGTCTTCTTCATTCTTTTTAATTGACATTTTATAAAGTAACACTCATTAGCTCTTCATAGTAAAGCATGATATTTAAGTAGTAATTGCTCTAAACACAGAAAAAAATACGCCCTGAAAGAATTATATTCATTAATGTTTCCCTGGGGAAGGATTGGCCAACTAAACAAGTTATTGATCCTTCCCAAAGCTCTGAAACACAAGATGGCTATTTAGAGACCAATTTCAGTTGGAGAACTTAAAGATGTTTTCATACATCCACCCTTTCATTCAGCAAGTATTAATTCAATGTTTACTGTTTAGGAACTGAACTAGATGCTTAAGATTCAAGAGTATTTATTTTGTTAAACAATTCATTTTCTCCAGGAGCTCACCTTTTAGGTGAAATGATTATAAAAATTTAAAAGTATGTACATATATATTTGTGTGTGTGTGCATGCGTATGTGTATGTGTATACTATATATATGTTTCCTAGTGTGTTAGAAGATGATAACTGGCAAAGAGTATGTAAGTAGAGCAAGTTGAGTATCAGTGGAGGGAACATATTTAAGTAGGATGTTCAGCACTGGCATTATTAATGTCTTCTAGCAAATGTTTGCAGAAGAAGAAAGAATCAACCATATTGAAATTTGTTTTTATTTTTTAAAATAAATTTATTTATTTGAAGAAGATTCTGGACAGAAGGACTAGCCAGTAGTAGTGCCCTAACACAGGTTGGTACCGACCAAGGAGTCTGAGAAGTAGACAGGAGTCCAAACAGAGTAGAGCAGAGCAATTGGGAAGGAGAGCCACGGTAGTGTGGTCAGAGAGGTGAGAGGTGCTAGTTCATACAAGATCGTTATGAGGACTTTGATCAGAGGGTATTGCAAAGCATTTCAGGGCCTTGTGCAAGGAGAGGCACAATCATGATTCACACAAACTTGTCTTTATCTGATCATCCAAAGTGAACTTATGTTGATTGTACTGTAAAACAGCTATAGAAAAGAATTGGACCTGCAATCAAGTTACAGTCACATTATTTATTCAATGATAAATCTTTATCAAGCACACTTTATATGCCTTAGTAATGACTTCCTGAAAGAAAACTTTTATGCCAGATTTGTTGTTGTTGCTTAGTCACTGAGTCATGTCCAACTCTGCTACCCCTTGGACTCCAGCACACCGGGCTCCCCTGTCCTTCACTATCTCCCAGAGTTTGCTCAGATTCATTTCCATTGAGTCGATGATGCCATCTAACTATCTCATCCTCTCCATTCCCCTTTTCCTTTTGCCTTCATTGCTTTTTAAACATTTAATTCAAGTTTATATATTCGTGTTTCCAACTATGTTTTATTTATGCAAAGCTATTTAATAAATATGTCTCTAAAGAAGATAGATAATGAGTCTGATATTCTTATTTTTCATAAAAGTCTTTTAGATGAAACTTTGAAATAATTTACTGTGAGCAGATTTTCAATACTTACTTTATATCTACTCCAAAAGAAGCTGAAGAAAAATAATCAGATAGAAAGATGCCTTTTGGAAAGATAGGTAAAGACAAAGCTAATTTTTTCCTAACAGTCCTATCTGCAAAGCTGGTTTGTATCATTTCTACTGAATACATATTGAGGGAAAATTATTCACATAAAACTAAACTATCACCAACAGCAATCTGACAAAATGAGTCTATTCTGAGACATCAGCAAATTGTTTTCATGTTGAATTTCTGTCAAACCAGTCTAGGGTAACTATCATTAGCATGACCACATAACTCAGGAAAAGGCAGAAGCAAGTTTCTGCAAAGAAAATGTGGATAATACTAATACATTCATACTGAAAAATTTTATTCCTTAAATGTGTTGTGTTTTCATAGCACTGTTTGATTTCATCTGACTTCCTTCATATTATCTTTAACACTCTTTCATTCCTCTGCGTGCACTCTAGGTATGCAGTAGAGCAACTTAGAGCAACTTATCACAAGAGATCAGTTTAATTAGTTGCCTGCAGAGCTATGGCTTAAAAGCTTACTGCCCATGTTTAAGTTCTGGCTTATTCATGGGTCAACTTGAGGATCTTGGGGAAATTCTTGAATCTGCCTTAACTTTATCTTCTCCCTTGGAAATAGGAATTATTATAACATTAGTCTTTAAGTACATGTATTAATAAGATAAGACAATGTGTGTTGGTCACCTAGCAAAATGCCTATGACACAGTAAGTGCTGGGTAAATTTTAGACACTAGTATTTATCATCCATCCATTTTGTTAATATTTCTCATATCTAGATTACTTTTTATAAAGCTTTTTCATTTTCCTCTGCAAGTCTGAATTCTATCCATCATCAAGTGAAAGTTCAAGTTACATTTCTTCTGTGAAATAATGACTACATATTTTTTCCTTAAAAATCTACAGTACCCTATTGCCTTTCTACTCATTCCTCATGTATCAGATGGTTATTCGAGTTTTTTGCTGTTTGTAGATCATTAATCCCAAGATAGTTTGAAAGCTTCTAGAAATGTAGGACTCTATTTTTCTCATAAACTAGAGAACCTAGCACAGTATTAGATTCAGAAAGTGAAAGTGTTAGTCCCTCAGTTGTTTTTAGTTCTTTGCAATCTCAAGGATGGTAGCCCACCAGGCTCCTCTGTCCATGGAATTCTTTGGGTAAGAATACTGGAGTGGGTTGCCATTCCTTTCTCCAGGGATCTGCATGACCCAGGGATGGAACCTGGGTCTCTTGCATTGCAGGTGGATTCTTTATCGTTTGAGCCACCGGGGAAGCCTGGTTTGATTGGACTCAGAATCAAACCCAAATTTTTGATCAGTGTATTTTTTCCTAATACAGTGATCTACATAGTGTGTACATTAAATTTAATCTCAATGAAGTGATGAGTGAATTTTTCGGAGGCCAATGCAATATGTGTCATAATAGAAACAAGGGCACTAAATCATTCTGGCATGAATGACTGAAGTCCTGGAAAAGATATTTTACTAAAAAGTAGTAATTGTTTGTTTTTTATGGATACTGTTTTCTGTATCATTGTTCCAACTGTATTAAAACCAAGCAGGTACTGATAATCTAAGTTGACTGTGATCTCTACAATAAATTCAGTCATTATGAAGCTTGATAAATGTGTGTGTAGAGGGAGAGATCTACACATTTCTTTCTTCCTTATGTGTCTGTGATAATAAATACATGTAAAATAATATACACTAAATTTAATACTTGTATGTTGAAAGAGCATTTTGAAATTAAATCTACATTCTCAAAGAACTTCTATAAGAATGACTCAAAGAATATATTTCAGAACATGTATTTTAATAAGGATCAAATTGCAGTAAAATTATCCCTAGATTATTATGTATTTTCTCATCTTCAGAAAACTTAAACATAGCTGCACTTCCTGTATATGCTTGAGATCCGAACTTCTCCATTTCTAAAGTTGCCAGCTAGAAATTGGAGCTCTAATAAATCTGTTGACCCTGGTTATAAAAACGTTGACTACTACATGATAATCAGACTAGTACTGTTTACTCTAGAGCTTAAATTATTCCAATTAAATAGAAATTTAAAATTTTTCTATTTAAACAGAAAAATGAAGTGAGGATAAATTTTCAAATATCTAAGTTTTATTCCCTCCCAGTTAAAGGTCAAATGAAAAAACAGAGTATGTCATAGAACCATATGTTTGTTCTAAACAACAAAAATGGTTAGGAATTAGGAGGTATACTTCTACTTTGTTTCAAAATAACATAATTTTCAAGGAATTATATGATTTTATTGGCTTTAAACATGAAATCACTCAAATATTGGGCTAATTATTTTTTGCATTGATGACAAATGTGTTATTTTACTTGGCATTAATAATTTTGTTTGCTTTTATGATGCTACAAGTTCAAGAAATAGTGACCTTCATTATTAATTTTGTCTCAACAATTTATTAACCTAATGTAATTAAAGTTATAGTTTTACATTTATTTTAAATCTTCCAAACTTGGTGCAATTTAGGTCAAAGAGTGTTCTGCCTATGTTTTCCATTAGGAGTTTTATTTTTGTATGTGGTAAAAGAGAATGTTCTAATTTCATTCTTTTACATGTAGCTGCCCATTTTTTTCTCAGCACCATTTATTGAAAAGACTTGTCTTTTCTTCATTTCATAGTCTTTACTCCTTTGTCTTAGATTAATTGATCATAGGTATGTGCTTTTATTTCTGGGCTTTTTATCCTGTGCTGTTGATCTCTACTATTGTTTTGGTGCCAGTACTATATTGCTTTGATGACTGTAGCTTTGTAGTACAGTCTGATGTCAGGGAGCCTAATTCTTCCAGGTCTGTTTTTCTTTCTCAAGAGTGCTTTGGCTATTTTAGTTCTTTCGTATTTCCATACAAGTTAAAAGATCTTTTGTTTTACTTCTGTGAAAATATTTGCTTGTTTTGATTTGTTTTTACAAATTTATCATTTATTTTGTGGACCACTATATTGATTAACTTTAAACTCTTAAAATGTATTATATCTGCCCTGTATTAAAAATATGTCATAGCTGACATAATTTAATATAACTAATTTAAATTATAAATATATACATGCTTAGACAGAGAAATTATCCT
>SJYC01107063.1:0-14319 GCA_006408675.1 Madoqua kirkii | reverse complement strand
TCACTCTGCTTACATTTATATACAAATGGAGATTTGGAAGAGGAAAAAAATAGAGCTCAGTTCTTTAAGTATGTTAGCTTAATATGTTGGTTAAGCAAAAATCATGCTACCCTAGCGGAGTAGGCACAAAATGTGAAATGGTTTTCATTGTATTCTAAATCCATGAGAACATTCGCCATGGGAGAGGTACCAAGCAACCAAGTAGACAAACCAAGCAATCCAACTGATGCCAGCCAGAATCTGTCATTGCCCACTCCCATGTTTCCAGAATGAATCCATGAATGTAGCAGGCATGATGACAGAGATTGGAGGCTATTCATGGACCCGAGGGCACGCACGCTCACTCACCAAGGCTGGTTTAGCTACCACATGACTGAACCAGCAGCCTCTCAGCAATAGAGACAAACACTGAGTCTAATATAGCACCTTTCCTCGAGAAAACCAAGAAGACACTTAGTGGCAAGTTGACTGTACTGGACCCCTTTACCCTTCAATGGCAATGATTCATTTTAAGAGTAGATATATTTTCTGAGTATGAATTTGCCTTTCCAGAATGCAGGACATCAAACAGCACCACTATCTGAGAGCCTGAAGGATGGTGTACCAGATCAAGATCTCATAAAATTCATGGCAGACTGAGACACTCAGTTTACAGCAAAAGAGGCGTGACAGTGAACACATGACCGTGAGACCAAAGGTCACGTCGTACGTCCCAGAAACTCTCAGCCTGTCAGAGCAAAGCAGTGGAATTGTGAAGACAAACTGAGGTGCCAATTTGGAGATGATCCCCCCTAGGACAGAGCAGTGACCTCCCAGATGCAGTGTATATTTGAAATCAACAGTTGGAAAATTTTTCTGTAAAGAGATAGATAATAAACATTTAGGAATTTTGCAAGGCATGTGGTCTCTGTTACAACTACTTTGTTGCTCTAGTGCAGAAGCAGCCTTAAATGAGTTCTGGTAAAACTTTATTTACATAAATAGGCAAGGCGGGGGCGGGTGTTCCCTGGTGGCTCAGTGGTAAAGAATCTGCCTGCCAATGCAGAGGACACGTGCTCTGTCCCTTGTCTGGAAGACCCCACATGCTGCAGGTCAACTAAGCTGGTGGGCTACAACTACCGAGCCCGGTGCTCTAGAGTCCACAAAACCAACTACTGAAGCACCAGCGCCCTAGAGCTGGTGCTCTGCAATGACGGAAGCCACAGCAATGAGACGCTCGCACACTGCAACTAAAGACTGAGTGCAGCAAGGAAGGCCCAGGGCTGCCAGAAATAAAAATAAAAATGTAAATCTTTAAAAAGGGGTAGGGGGGCAACAGGATGGATTTGGCCTGAGGGCCAATGCCTGCACTGATTCTCTGGCCTTTGTTTGCATATGGGTTCAAGAATCAAGAGGTTAAAGGATTTATGGCCCCATTTACTATAATTCCTAGGAGAAGGCAATGGCACCCCACTCCAGTACTCTTGCCTGGAAAATCCCATGGATGAAGGAGCCTGGTAGGCTGCAGTCCATGGGGTCACGAAGAGTCGGACACGACTGAGTGGCTTCACTTTCACTTTTCACTTTCATGCCTTGGAGAAGGAAATAGCAACCCACTCCAGTATTCTTGCCTGGAGAATCCCAGGGACGAGGGAGCCTGGTGGGCTACCGTCTATGGGGTCGCACAGAGTCGGACACGACTGAAGTGACTTAGCAGTAGCAGTTACTATAATTCCTAGTAATCTTGAGAAATTTGTACTTTCTGTCTGCACAGCTCAGTGCTTCTCCTGGGATAGATCTTCCATGTTAAATGGCTCAGATCCCTCATGTCTCTTGACTCTGCGGCCTTTTCCACAGCTTTGATTGTCCCCCAGTTTTCACTTAAGGAGAGTTAGGGGCCCTCTTATGCAAGAAACCGAACTCTAGATCATATTCTGGATCCTCTGTATATGTCCATAAGGTGTTAAATATTATGCAATTAAGTAAGATGTTCATATTCACCCATTTAAAGTTTTTTTTCCCCTCACATCAGTATTCTCTTTAATAGTTTGTATGAATGAGACTTACTTGGAAACAAATGCTGCCTTTGAGGGTTATGCTTGTTCAAAACATTCCATAGAATCTTAGATTGACTCTCTTGAGGCTGTGTTTTAGAAAATGAGAATAATAATAATGAAACTGATAATGGATGAAAACCAAGCTTATGAAGAATATACTCACATCTAATAAGTTAGGCTGTAAATTATAAAGTAGTGGATACAAATCAGGTTTGAGCCACCAGGCCACTGGTCTCTTTTCTGGCAGTGCATGAGGGAGGGAGGCATTCTAAGCATAATGTAACTCAGCCTTCATGTATAGCAAGCACCTGAGAGCAGGGGAAGGCTTTGAAACATAGTATCTCTCCCTCCTTAGAAGAACATTTCTTTTGAAGAATTGGTGCACTGTTTGCCCCAAGATAGTTAACACCCCTCTCAGGCTTAATGCTTGAGGTTTATTGTTTGCATTTAAAATCTGGTTAAAGTCACTGGAGCTATGGTTGCTAGGAAACAGGCATTATTTGGAGGCTGCTTTACCATCTCTCTTCTAGTCTCACCCTTAATTAGGAAGAGCCATCAGGCTGCAAACTTTTGACTCAGGTATTTTCCTCTTTAAAAGGTCATTGAGAATAAACACCACTTTCTCACCTTTTTCCACTTCTCTATATTCAAATGCCATTGTTGTCTTGATTAAATTCTCTTTATTAAATAGATTTCCATGTCTCCCATTGTACTTAGCATTTAAAAATTTCTCCTGATGTGTATTTCCATTGTGAAAGAAAAAGCAGTGTTCATTTGTAAGTACAACTAAAGGGTTAACATTTACAGTTGGCAATATAAAGAGCAGAGACCTTTAAAGGAGAGCTAATCAAGTAAACAAATCACAGTAATATGCTTTCACTGCTTTTTTTTTTTTTCCAATTGGCAACATTTGTGGTTCTGGATAGATATTTACTATTTCCAGTCTGAGGTTTAGAATAGTTTCTTTGTTGCCATTTCCTCTTTTTACCTCCCCTCTAAAATAATTTTATTTTCTCAAGTTGTTTGCCTGTAGCACTACCAATTTCCTAAAATAGCAGGGACATGATCTTCCAATTCAATGTTCTTAAAAGATTGGGCAGAGCTTAACAGCGTGAGAAAATAATATCAGCAAATTATGCATGCTGTCATCTATACCAGTCATGCAGATTATAGAATCTTGGATTAGCATTTACACAAAACACAGAAGAATGAGATTATAAAGGCATTTAATACATTTCATATCTCCTTATTATAAACATGCGGAATTTTCAAGAAAAGATATGGCAGAAGGTGTTCTGAGGCCATATCTATACATGGCAAGTTACAACAGAGCTAGTCTGCTAATGTTTCAGGGGATCAGAGAATGCTCATTTATCCAACAAGTATTTGTTGGTATCTAACAGAAGCTTTGCTAATGCTTTTGAACTATGGTGTTGGAGAAGATTCTTGAGAGTCCCTTGGACTGCAAGGAGATCCAACCAGTCCATTCTGAAGGAGATCAGCCCTGGGATTTCTTTGGAGGAAATGATGCTAAAGCTGAAACTCCAGTACTTTGTCCACCTCATGTGAAGAGTTGACTCATTGGAAAAGACTCTGATGCTGGGAGGGATTGGGGGCAGGAGGAGAAGGGGACGACAGAGGATGAGATGGCTGGATGGCATCACGGACTCGATGGACATAAGTCTGAGTGAACTCCGAGAGTTGGTGATGGACAGGGAGGCCTGGCGTGCTGCGATTCATGGGGTCACAAAGAGTAGGACACGACTGAGTGACTGAACTGAACTGAACTGAACTGAAGGGTAAAATGAAAAAGCAACTATGCTTCCTTTACTGAGGGAAATTTTAGTCCACTTACAAGAAAAAAAAGGAGGGGCATGTACACAGGAAGCCTAAATAAAATATATTTATTTAGGGCAAAGACTGATTATTTGTACCTGCAAGCTAAAGAGGATGCCTTGTGAATGCCTTGTTTATTCTGGACTGCTATTTATACATTCACAACCTAATATAATCACTTTGACACAGAACAGAATGACAACTATCTTATCATTTATTTTCCTCAGTTATTCAATTTAAGAGCTTATATGACTCTTCTTACATGTGATATCAACATTGCTTGAAGTATAGCATTTCTGAACACATCTTGTACATCACCTTGAAGTCTGTCACTTAGTCTATGAAGATCCTTTATCAGGGTATATATATATATATATATATTTATGTATGTGTATTTATGTGTGTATATATATATATATATATACAAAAATTTTGAAGTTGGATTTAGGTGTAAACCATTGAATATCATTTAAAGATGAGTCTGGTGTATATTATGGGTCATTCTTGAGTGTGGTTTTATTACAAAACTAATACATGATTTAAACTAATGAGATGCTAAGGGATTTTATTCTATTCCATGGAAAGCGAACCCTTCTACCAAAAAGAATAAAACCAAATTGCAGTTGCCAACATGGTTTAAATAAGTATGTGACTTGTAAAGTGTCAATCTTTTATGCATGTATCAACTGTACTTCCCCTGACAAACTATATTACATTTAATCCCCTTACAGACTTTGAATTAAAAATGATGGCATTTTTCCTTTTGTTTTATCTGTTAGGAGGCTCATAGCAAAATTGAGGACTTATATTTAGGGAAATTTTTGTATGCATTTTTGGGTAGTTTACCTTGAATCTCATTTTCTATTTATTTTATTTTTCCACTTTTGTTCTTATTATCTATTTCTATACCATTGAAAGTTACCTGGCTCAAAATAACCTGGAGTTAAAACTCCCCTCCAGATCCTCCCCAGCATTCTATGCAAAACAAAGAACTCTCTCACCCAAAGGAAAAAAAAAGAAGGATATTAAGTTTGATTACGCCCAGCTCCCAGCTGGTCCAGCCTCTAGTGGATCTCCAGAATTTCTTGCCCCAGCCATTTAAGAGATAACTATTCTGAACAAACTTGGAGAACAGGCCCTCTTAAGATAGTAGCTTTCCACATATATGCCTATATATATATACTTACTCTTTCCTTGGGTTTGGGCAGCAGCTCAATAATCTGAGTGCTGCCCCTTCTCGCCTCATTAATGGTGATCTGTTCCTGTAAAGGGCTGGTCTTGTTCTTTGTCTGAACCTTGCCTTCTCTAATTGCCTTACCCTACAATTGCACTATATACATTTTAAAAATCATTTTAAATTTCTTTGAAAGAAAAGTTTTTTTCTTTATAGATACATCTTATAATTTGTGGATTGTAATTCATCTTTCGCTTAAGGAAATAATAGGGAAATGACAATAATTAGGATATTATTCAGTGAAAAATCAGTGGAAGGGTCAAGGAGGTTATGTATTTAATTAAATCTAGCTTAATAGTAAATAACTATAATTCCTTTGGAATTTATAGTAGATATTAAAAATTTAGCATAGTATTAAGCAACAACAACAAATTGATTTGCTATAATGTAACTGTCTCTTATACACATAAGGGCTGGTCTTGTTCTTTGTCTGAACCTTGCCTTCTCTAATTGCCTTACCCTACAATTGCACTATATACATTTTAAAAATCATTTTAAATTTCTTTGAAAGAAAAGTTTTTTTCTTTATAGATACATCTTATAATTTGTGGATTGTAATTCATCTTTCGCTTAAGGAAATAATAGGGAAATGACAATAATTAGGATATTATTCAGTGAAAAATCAGTGGAAGGGTCAAGGAGGTTATGTATTTAATTAAATCTAGCTTAATAGTAAATAACTATAATTCCTTTGGAATTTATAGTAGATATTAAAAATTTAGCATAGTATTAAGCAACAACAACAAATTGATTTGCTATAATGTAAAGATTAACAGTGCACAAGCTAGCTACATTTCCTAATTTCCAGAACATGAATGTCCTATGGAAGTCATAAACACTATTTCATTTACTTTACAAGTACAGACGTAATTTAAAAGGATCCATTTTCAAAATAAGAAGAAATATGTCTCTGTGTACACTTTGTTGCACACATAAATATATGTTTAATTATGCATGCAAGCTATTATCAACCAATTTGGACATAAAGAGATAGGGCTTAGTCTCCTTGAACTTTTATGAAGTATTGGAGTTTATACTTTCATTAGTGAAGTGAGGTGATGTTCATACCATTGTATGATGATGCAGTATTTACAGACATGTCTTTCAACAAGTTGTTTGCGTTTCATAAAATAGATCCAAATTCAAATCAATATTCAAGATCCATTTTTCATCTCACTTAAGATAGTGTTATATGGTAATAGCATTAAACATCTGAATCATTACATGTTATGTATTGTGCAAAAATTTTCATCAATTCACAGACCTACCATGAAATTTTAGATTTAGAAGACAGCTGATTACACAGACAGCATGAGGATACATACTCTCTTATTTTCTAAAAATAGAATTAACTAATAGTAATGAATGGTTTAGTAGTAGAAGTAGTAATAAAATTAGTAGTGATAACAGTTGAGGATTATATGCAAATAACTATTATTCTTGCGGTTCTATGAAACATATTTAATAATTTGCCTCATTGGGTCAGAATATGAAGCGCATTTGCACAGAAAACTGAAATAAAAAGGCTATGGTAATAAGTTCTTAAAGCTCTTCATCTCTAAATGATTTTAATATGTATGTGGCAGAGGAGGCTGTGTAATTAGCAAAATGAGGTGAAAGACATATGAATGTAAAGGGCAATTTGCAATGATAGAGGAACAGATCTTTGTGTGTGTATGTATATATATATGTGTGTGTGTGTTTGTGTGTATGCACATATGTATCTGTGTGTTCTTTGTAATCCTGAATTGATGATTTATCCCTGAACTTGCTCATGTTCCTAAGAATACAGTGCAGGAATAAAGGATACCTAAATTGAAACATACAAAAACAAAACCCAACTAAAGTAATTAAATTTAAGATTGAAAATTATTTAATAGCCATGTCATATTTTACACAGCTGGAGCAGTTGATATCTGGAGGGGGGAAATGATGCTAAATATATGCAAAAGGAGCAAATAAGCAAAATAATACTGGTACAGTGTGGGAGAGAATGCAGGAGTAGGAATCATCAAGACTGCAACTGTTTGCTACTCCCTTTTATCATTTCTGTTCACTGCTTTCAGAAGTCCTTTGTCCTCTGTTGCTGCAGTGAGTTTTAAAAGATCTAGACAGGGTAGCAGCAGCAGCAGCAGCAGACTGGATAAAGTCTTAGAGATTCTTAAGAGAGAAGTTTTCATAGAAATTAGCTTCTGGGTTTGAACCCAACAATCTGGCTACACATTCCATCTTTCTGTTAAGAATAGCTTCTTACATTGATATTGTTAATAAGCTTGGCTGGCAAATCTGGAGTTAGGTCTTCTGAGCAAATTTTAAGAAAAGGCTGTGACAATGCCTCCACTTGCATTAGGAGAGAAACTGAATAGAATCACTTTTCCTTTTTCACCTCCCTTTACCAGTGAAAAGCATTGATTGTATGAAATTTGGCTCATTCCTCTCTGTGGCTATGACTATCCTTACCCTCCCAGCCTTACTCCTTCAGCTACTGTTAATATATTCTTGGTTATCAAGGGGCTCTCTTGGTGCCTCAGATGGTAAAAAAAAATCTACCTGCAATGCATGAGACCTGGGTTCATCCCTAGGCTGGGAAAATCCCTTGGAGAAGGGAATGGCTACCCACTCCAGTATTCTTGCCTGGAGAACTCCATGGACAGAGGAGCCTGGTGGGCTACAGATCATAGGGTTGCAAAGAGTCAGACACAACTGAATGACTAACACACATCCACACTTGATTTTATAGAAAAGCTCTGTATTATGAATTTCTTTGTATGAGGTGGTGGTGGCTTGCATTCATTACTTGTTGGGATCATTTGCTGACACCTTTCCGACTGAATAGCAACTCCAGTTGTAGTGAGGAATCATGATAAGAAGTCAATGTCCTCCTCGTTTCATGAAGTATTCAGTATAATCTGTTTTAAACTGTCTGTTGGATTCAACTTTATCATCATTGACCCCTAGAGTCCTGGTGCTGAGATAAGTGCACTAAGAGAAGCCCAGAGACTCCAGTTTACTTTTATTTCTGCTGACAAACCTGCTTATCTCAACCCAGGATGTACAAGCCTCCCAGTGCTTGACTTTCACTCTACACGGCCATAGATCTGACATATATATATCTACGGTCTATTGAAAGTTCGTATGTCTGTATTTACTTAAAATATGCTAGAATATTGCTGCTAGTTTCTTATCTATAGAATAAGCTCAGAATCCCTAGTAGGTGCTCAACACATATTTATGAATAAATTATTGATGGACTTTTAAGTTGGTGCCACTGTCGCATGCTTTAGTGATATCCTGGTAAATGATGGCTACCTGTGAACAACAGCTTAGGGGTGGAGCCCAAGGCTGAGGAACTGACTTATAAAAACCTGAATCCATGGCCTTGCCATTGTGACTCTGGAATCTGTTAACACGATAAGACCTTGGAAAAACATTGCATTTTTTTGCTGGTACCAGTGTCAGATGTACCCTGAAGTGAAGTAAAGTCGCTCAGTCCTGTCCGACCCTCAGTGAGCCCATTGATTGCAGCCTTCCAGGCTCCTCCGTCCATCCATGGGATTTTCTAGGCAAGAGTGCTAGAGTGGATTGCCATTTCCTTCTCCAGGGGATCTTCCCGACCCAGGAATCGAACCTGGGTCTCCTGCACTGCAGGCAGACGCTTTACTGTCAGAGCCACCAGGGAAGAGTCCAGATGTACCCTAAGTGGTCTTATCCCTGAGCCCCCCTTGAGACTTCTTCAACATGACCTTCTTAGGTTGCAAACTCTAGTCTGAGTAAACTTCATGCAACCGAAGTCATATGTTCACAGAAACTGGTATAATCACAGGAGGTCAAAGTGTTCTATTTTGCAGCTGAATTTCAAAGTGAGCTGGATAATTTTATGACCAGCAGTAAAACTAGTAGTTATGAGAGCTAAAATAAAAAAGCTAATCAGATCTCATGCTTTAGGATATAAACTTGTCACCATAAGCATTAACAAGATTTTCTCCCCCGCCCCTTAGACAGCCATGCAGTATGTTATAGAGGATTTTCACTTGTTAGTCATCTGAGCCATATGTTTGTTCCTGGGAGAATTTAATTCATCATGCATTTATTAGATGCCTGCTGTGCACAAAGCACCATCCTAGGCAAAATTTTCATAGGACTGAGAAGCTTGAAAAATAGAAATAGGCATAATCTAGTTGCAGACGGAAATGTACACAACCAGAATCTACACAAATGACTCCAAGGCATCAAGAGTCACATAATTTCTAGGAATTCTCATTGAAAAAGGGACCTAATATACAAAGCACCATCCAGGCAAAATTTTCATAGGACTGAGAGGCTTGAAAAATAGAAATAGGCATAATCTAGTTGCAGACGGAAATGTACACAACCAGAATCTACACAAATGACTCCAAGGCATCAAGAGTCACATAATTTCTAGGAATTCTCATTGAAAAAGGGACCTAATATTCTTTGGGGCAATTGTAAATGGGATATTATGATCAGGAGTTACTTCTTCTCAATTAAAATTTTATCAAAGGTGAAGTATCCATCCAACTCTGGATGACAACCCTGAATGTCAGGGGATATTTAAGGGACATATCTGAGAGTAGAAGATTAGGAAAATCCTATTCTGCTTTAACCTGGTCTGAATTTCTTATCTAAGTAAGCTTTCATTCTAAAAAAATAAATAAATAAAGTAAATATCTCTTTAGGAGATTTTTAAAATGTGCAGTTTCTTAGAGGGTGAACCTATCTCTGTGATAACTTTGTCATATTTGAAGGAAAATTTTCTTTTATCAATGGCCGAAAGAACCATGATTCCAAGTGGGAGTTCATCAGGAATACCAGAGAGTGGAGAAGAAAAGTGATGCCAGGAAGCTCAAGTCATTAGGGAGAAGAGAAATAAAGGATAGGCAAGGTCGAATTCTAGGTTCTAAAGAAGACCCTGATAGTGAGAAATATCATTGCAAACGTCAAGTATCAAGTTACCCCTGCTACATGGAGGGAGACAGGAAATTATGACCAATTCTATTTTCACTGTGGCAATAAATCAGCTAAAGAGGAAGAAGGCTTTCTAGACAAGAGTTTGGACTACAAATTCTAAAAGAGTGGGGTAAGGGCTTCCATGTTGCTAGTATAGCCTACACTTCAGGTACAAAAAAAGGTCTACTAGAGAAAATGGAATAAAATTAGGTGCTGTATGATAGAGGAACAATGAATGGGCCATGGAATTTCAAGAAAAATAGCAACTAATTTTGAGTGGAAGAGTGAGGGAAAGCTTCCAGAGAAGATGATATTTTAACAAACATACAAGGGTAAGTAGAATTTCAATGATGGAGAAGGCATTTCAGTGTAGGATATTCCAGTGTAAGCAGATAACACAAACCACAAAAGAAAAGAGTTTAATCGCTACTGTTTTTCAGGGAAGGACTAACACTACAGTGGCAATGAAATTGAATTATAGTGCTCTTTGTTGGAGAAGATGAGACTGGAAACTTACTCTCACGTTTGTAATTTCTTTAGTAGACAGTAGGGAGTCTATAAATGGAGGATGGCCATGATCTGAAGTATTTTTACGGACATAAATCTGTAAGCATCGTGAAGCTTGACACCGAGAATCAGGAGACAAGAAATAAATAATTCTCATTGCCTGGAAGAAGATTCTCTCATATTTTGCTTAATTAGAGTAGGGGCTTACCACTTGGCTTTGGCTTAGACATTCACTTATCCTAGGAGCCTTCATGATCCTAAGTTCTGGATTAGGACTAAATTATAAATATTGATCTATTTGTCATTATCTACCTTGCACTATCTACATCATTACAACAAGTATCTTGTCGGCCTTATTCTCTACCCATAATTTTTATGTGCCTGGCCTTGGAGGATACTGAGTTCAATTTTTTGAATAAGTAAAAATGCATGAATGCATTGAACATGTCAGTTAGGAGACATCAGAATAGTGATGATGGAAATGAAACACATGGGAAATATACTGAAAATACTATCTAAAGGATTGGAGACATATTTGATGTAGAAAGGCAGAGTTAAAGGCATCTCCTATGTGTCTATCTTGATTAATAGTACTACAATGACACAGTTAGAGTTTTCCTTTCAGATAGAATCTCTTCCCTGTATAAAAATTTTGTTCCAAGTGTTCGGAGATTTCTTGTTAATTTTAGAAACGGGGTCTTGGTTTCCCCACATATATACCCTCAATTCTGATTCCTCAGTTGAAAAGGCTTGAATAAGATTATGGTGTCAACTAAACAGGGTCTGATACTCTTCTTGGCTGTAATTCCTTCAGTTCAGTTCAGTTCAGTCACTCAGTCGTGTCCGACTCTTTGCGACCCCATGAATTGCAGCACGCCAGGCCTCCCTGTCCATCACCAACTCCCGGAGTTCACTCAGATTCACGTCCATCGAGTCAGTGATGCCATCCAGCCATCTCATTCTCTGTCGTCCCCTTCTCCTCCTGCCCCCAATCCCTCCCCACATCAGAGTCTTTTCCAATGAGTCAACTGTTCGCATGAGGTGGTCAAAGTACTGGAGTTTCAGCTTTAGCATCATTCCTTCCAAAGAAATTTCTTATTATCCTACAATTCTGATGGAAAGAGAATTCAGGATTTGGGATGTTCAGTTTTGATGCTATTTACATCTGAATCTCCCAAAATTGTTTCTGTACCCCTTCTGTATATTCAAATAATATATTTGATTTTGTTGTTGCTATTTAGTCTTTAGTCATTTGCAGCCCTGTGGACTGCAGCCTGCCAGGCTCCTCTATCCATAAGATATCTCAGAGAAGAATACTGGAGTGGGAGGACATTGCCTTCTCCAGGTGATCTTCCCAACCCGGTGATCAAACTGTCATCTCCTGCATTGCAGGCAGATTCTTCACTGCTGAGCCACCTGGGAAGCCCCAGTATAGCTGAGAAAGGTAAAATGCTTACTGAATTTCCTAGAATAAAGGGTTCAAGTCTATGAAAGTCTGTAACATTGGCATTATAGTAGTAGAATAATCAAATAGTCCACAGATATTGTCCTAAAAACATGAAAGTGTCTGACCTGTACCCAGTTTCAGGGAGTTAGTTATGGTGCCTGGGCTGGAAGTTATCTTCCATTTAAGGTACCTGATTTGAAGTAGAAGAATTGAATAGGATTACTATATATTGTAATGTGTTTTAGCACATTTATTGTAATCAAAATTTATTGTTTCAAGGAAACATACAAAAAGTCTTAAGTATTATTTAAAAAAGAAAGTTAACTTTTATTGAAATAACACCTGCCTAATTTGATAGCAAATATCAGAATAAAAAACTGCCATTATCAAAGTGATTCAAAATCTGAAATAATTAAAATCTTAATTTAGATTGGAATTATTGTCACTGGTCATATTTTTCTGCACATTAATCTAAAAGAGTTTTGTATTTGGATTATTTCCGTCTTGTGTACCCAGCCACTTGGCAATTTAGCCATTGAAAATGCACCTGCTTCTCAGATTGGCAAAGCAACAATTTACTGTGAAGAATCAGTTGTTTTGAATGGCTAATTGGTTACAGGTGCAATGAATTAACCATCTGCCTTAGAGATTGACTCATCTAAGAGAAGGAAAATCCCTTTCCTTTATGTCACTTTGGGAGTACGTTAGGGAGATATGATTATAACTTGGAAATTGCAGATGCTGTGGTGGTGGGTGGGGTGAGGTGAGTGGGAGGAAAAGAAAGCACATTCAAAGCTTAATCAGAACATTGCAGAGTCTTATGTGAGACTAGTTTATTAACTTTTATCACTAATCTAATAACCTTTTGAGTGAAACTTCCAACCAGCTCAAAGTATAAAATATTTGGCCTATTATCTGGAAGAGAACATGTAACCCCATAGATGGATTTACACTAGCACATTTGATTATGCCTTGGTTTATGTTTTTTTTTAATTTTCTAGCTGTTCTTTGTGGTTAAACCTAATTTTCAAAATATTCTGAACATTTGTGGCAATCATCTATCGATGTGTTATAATATTTAAAAATGGGCTTCCCAAGTGGCTCAGAGGTAAAGAATCTGCCTGCCAGTGCAGAAGACACAAGAGACACGGGTTCGATCCTTGGATGGGGAAGATTCCCTGGAGAAGGAGATGGCAACCCACTGCAGTATTCTTTCCTGAGAAATCTCATGAACAGAGAAGCCTGGTGGGCTACAGGCTATGGGGTTGTAAAGAGTTTGGACATGACTCAGTGACTAAGCAACAACATTTGAAAGCAAATCATTAGTCAGGTGACTTTTTGACTGCTCAGTTGAGGTGAATCATAACAGCTTTAAATGGGCAGCAATCACTTATTTTTTCCTGGATGTTCACAATCTCTTGAATCCAAGATGGTAAAAGGAAGTTCTTGTTAACTAGCAAGTTTATCAATCTGTATTGGGTGACTAGATGGGGAATGATTAGGTAATTTGGTCTAACTTTACCTCTTTGCCTTCAGATAAACACTTCATTTTTCTTGCTCATAACAGAATTCATGTTTTATATGTTGTTTACTGTGCTTAACTTTTAATAGACATTAAGTATCTAAGAGTTCCATTGGCTTAACATGCTTCCATGTTAACACGTTTCCTCGGTTAGTTGTCAGAGATTCACAGAGTTCTGTAATGAGTCCTATAATGAATTCCAGGCTTTCCTGGTGGCTCAGATGGTAAATAATCCACCCGCAACGCAGGAGACCTGGATTCGAACCCTGGGGGAGGGGAGACCCCCTGGAGAAGGGAATGGCAACCCACACCAGTATTTTGGCCTGAAGAATCCCATGGACAGAGGAGTCTGGTGAGCTCTAGTCCATGGGGTTGCAGAGAGTAGGACACAGCTAAGTGACTAACACACACATAATGAGTTCTGAGTAGGGATTTTTCTGCAAGCCTCTCTACCCAGCTACATTTATCATGGGGAACTGGTAAAATGAAAATTAGCAGTTCTTCTCAAAGGGATGAGGAACGGGCACCCAGAATACTATTTCCCTTTGAACTAGTCTCGTAATATATCCTGATGTTTGATTGACTTGGTTAAGTAAGGTAATACTTTTTCCTTAATTTCAGCAAAGCACAATTGTTTGTGCCTTTGTTGCCCTTATAAAACCGCATGACCTCTTGACAATGCTGAGAAGAGTAATGTAGCCCAGAAAGGACACTTCTAAATCATTTTAGTTATTGAGACTAAATGGGAATTTTAGGCATGATTTATTGT
>SJYC01107060.1:0-19473 GCA_006408675.1 Madoqua kirkii | reverse complement strand
GCATCCTGTATCCTGCATCAAACCTAGACTGGCAAATGTTGAGTTTTAAGCCAGCTTTTTCACTCTCCTCTTTCATCTTCATCAAGAGGCTCTTTAATTCCTCTTCACTTGATGCCATAAGGGTGGTGTCATCTGCATATCTCAGGTATTGGTATGTCTTCCAGCAATCTTGATTCCAGTTTGTACATACATTAGATGTGTTGATGTAATGTATTTTACTATTTTTGAGACTTAAAGAAAAAAGTGGATCTACTAAATTTTTCATCTTTAATAAAAGATATTAATTAGTGAGTAAGTGGGTGGCAGGCAATTTGGCAATGGGATAAAATAATCATGCTAGAGTATTATCTATATGTGTTATGTACAAAAGGTAAGAAGATAAGTACTTGAATTTAAACAGCCAAAATATTGAAGTTCTCCATAAGAAACAGACAATTTGGCTCATTTGGGGAACAAAATAGGAAATATGTTTTAAGTCACTAAAAGGAAAATTGGGTCTCATCAGACAATTTATAGGCTGATGTGGCAGTGACCAAGTAATTATATTAAGTGCAGAAGTAGATATAATTTAACAGGAGTTGAGATGGGACTTCTGACAGTCTATCATAGAAAAAGTTAATGAGTAAAATGCTAGACTTCAGTCTAAGTGCCAAGGTAGCTAAAAAACTGATTTTAGCCTAAATATATATAAAATAGCAGTAAATCATAGCAGATCCTCATGGAAAGGTGACAAATGGAGTCCTTCAGGACTGATTGCCAGACCCATTACTTTTTAACATGATGTATATGTTATGGTGTCTGAATTAGTTGATAATATTAAGAATCCAATTTTATCTTTTGGAAGAAAAGTTATTGGTTGGACCACTTCACTTGCTTCGAATTTTTTCTTTTAAGCTTTGATTACATAGACTAATTTCATGAGTTCTCACATTGTTTAGGTTTGTCTGAGAGAGAGAATTTCAACTTCATACCTAGGAAATATATACCCCTTCATTGTTGCTGGTAATTATGTATGAATTTCTAATCATTGGAAATATTGGTGAATAAATATGTATTGTACATTTATTTTATGTAGGATTGCCAGTAAGTTTTGGTAGTCATGCATAAGACAAGGATTTTGATAGCACAGCTGAGGGAAGCCTACCTAATCTAGAATTCAGGGCATGCACCCTAATAGAAGGAATATTCACTTAATCTTGATTGGTAAGTGAAAGCCATAAGAAAAAAGAATAGTGAAGATGCAAAAAAGGGCATTGCGTTTGAAAAACCTTCAAGATAAGAGAGACATTCTGACTTTCTCACAGTGCTACACAAATATAATCTAGAATCTTGCTTGGATCAGTTCAGTTCAGTTCCTCAGTCATGTGTGACTCTTTGTGATCCCATGGACTGCAGCACACCAGGCCTCCCTGTCTATCACAACTCCCGGAGTTTACTCAAGCAGATGTCTATTGAGTCTGTGATGCCATCCAACCATCTCATCCTCTGTCATCCACTTCTCCTCCCACCCTCAATCTTTCCCAGGATCAGGGTCTTTTGAAATGAGACAGCTGTTCACATCAGGTGGCCAAAATATTGGAGTTTAAGCTTCAGCATCAGTCCTTCCAATGAATATTCAGGATTGATCTCTTTTAGGATGGACTGGTTGGATCTCTTTGCAGTCCAAGGGACTCTCAAAAGTCTTCTCCAACATCACAGTTCAAAAGCATCTATTCTTCAGTCCTCAGCTTTCTTTATAGTCCAACTCTTTCATCCATACATGACTACTGGAAAAACAATAGCTTTGAGGAGATGGAGCTTTTTTTTGGCAAAGTAATGTCTTTGTTTAGTTTGCTTATAACTTCTCTTCCAAGGAACAAATGTCTTTTAATTTCATGGCTGCAGTCACCATCTGCAGTGATTTTGGAGCCCCCCAAAATAAAGCCTGCCATTTTTTCCACTGTTTCCCCATCTATTTGCCATGAAGTGATGGACCAGATGTCATGATCTTAGTTCTCTGAATGTTGACTTTTAAACCAATATTTTCTCTCTCCTCTTTCATTTTCATTAAGAGGCTCTTTAGTTCTTCGCTTTCTGCCATAAGTGTGGCATCATCTGCGTATCTGAGGTTGTTGATATTTCTCCTGGCAATCTTGATTCCAGCATGTGTGTCAACCAGTCCATCATTCTCATGATGTACTCTGCATATAAGTTAGCTAAGCAGGGTGACAATGTACAGCCTTGATGTACTCCATTCCCAATTTGGAAGCAGTCTGTTGTTCCTTGTCCAGTTTTAACTGTTGCTTCTTTACCTGTATACAGATTTCTCAGGAGGCAGGTCAGGTGGTCTAGTATTCTCATCTCTTGAAGAGTTTTCTACAGTTTGTTGTGATCCATACATTCAAAGGCTTTGACATACTCAATAAAGCAGAAGCTGACGTTTTTCTGGAACTCTCTTGCTTTTTTGATGATCCAATGGATATTGGTAATTTGATCTTTGGTTCTCTGCCTTTTCAAAATCCAGTTTGAACATCTGGAAATTCACAGTTCATGTACTGTTAAATCTTGACTTGGAGAATTTTCAGCATTACTTTGGCATTGCCTTTCCTTGGAATTGGAATGAAAACTGACCTATTCCAGTCCGGTGGCCACTGCTGAGTTTTCCAAGTTTGTTGGCATATCCTCACAGCACCCTCACCGCATCATCTTTTAGGATTTGAAGTAACTCAACTGGAATTCCATCACCTCCACTAGCTTTGTTCATAGTGATGCTTCCCAAGGCCTACGTGACTTCACATTCTAGGATGTTGGCTCTAGGTGAGTGTCCACATCACCATGGTTGTCTGGGTCATGATGATCTTTTTTGTATAGTTCTTCTGTGTATTGCTGCCACCTCTTCTTAATATCTTCTGCCTCTGTTAGGTCCGTACTGTTTCTATCCTTTATTGTGCCCATCTTTGCATGAAAAGGTCCCTTGGTATCTCTAATTTTCTTGCTTGGATGTAGATTGTAAACATGCCTACAATTATTCCCCCTCCTCAGGATCCTTAACATTAACAATATGGCTTTTCAGCTCTTTCCATAAAGAAATCAAGTCTATTTACTAAATCTTGAATCAGGGGTGACTTTGTGACTTACTTCGTCCAGTAGGATACAGCAGAAGAAATGGGCCAGCTCTGAGCATACACCAAGAAGCCTTGGCACTTTTCACTCTCCTGGAAGCTCATCCAACCACTGTGTGAACAAACATGAGCTGAGCTGCTGAAAAATGAGAGACCCTGAGGAGTGAAGCCAACCCTTCCAGCCAAGGCCATCCTCAAACAGCCTGCTGCAGCCAACCTGGCTGTTCATCACAGATGTGCAGTTGAACCCAGCTGAGATAGGAGAACCAGCCAGCTAAACCTGGCCCAAGTCATTCAACTGAGCAATGTAAATGATTGGTGCTTAAGTGACAAAGTTTGGGGTCATATGTTACATAGCAAAAGTGAATTAATACAGTAATATATGTGGCTTAAGAGAAGAGCAGGGACAAGGTAATGCTATCTGCTGCTCTGTACTGAAAGCAGTAAAAACTAACAGCTCCTTAAATATCTGGTTTTGATTCTTTCTTTCTAAATTCATATTTGCTGAGAAGTAAATGTGTCCTGTAAAGACACTGAAGTGGTACTATCTTTAATCACTTATTTATGGATCAGTCAGTCAGTTCAGTCGCTCAGTCATGTCTGACTCTTTGCGACCCCATGAACTTCAGCACGCCAGGCCTTCCTGTCCATCATTAACTCCCAGAGTTCACTCAAACTCACGTCCATTGAATCGGTGATGCCATCAGCCATCTCATCCTTTGTCATCCCCTTCTCCTGCCCTCAATCCATCCCAGCAGCAGAGTCTTTTCCAACGAGTCAACTCTTTGCATGAGGTGGCCAGAGTGCTGGAGTTTCAGCTTTGGCATCACTCTTTCCAAAGTATACCCAGGACTGATCTTTAGAATGGACTGGTTGGATCTCCTTGCAGTCCAAGGGACGCTGAGGAGTCTTCTCCAACACCACATTTCAAAAGCATCAGTTCTTCGGTGTTCATCTTTCTTCACAGTCCAACTCTCACATCCATACGTGACTACTGGAAAAACCATAGCCTTGACTAGGCAGAAGTTTGTTGGCAAAATAATGTCTCTGCTTTTGAATATGCTATCTAGGTTGGTACCTTTCCTTCCAAGGTACCTAGAATATATAATGGCAATCCACACCAGTATTCTTGCCTAGAAAATCCCATGGACAGAGGAGCTTGGTGGGCTGCTGTCTATAGGGTAGCACAGAGTCAGACATGACTGAAACAACTTAGCAGTAGCAGCAGCAGCAGCAGAATAACTAACCACATTTACGTTAAATCTAATGGCTGAATTAAATATCTATATACACATCTATTGCTGCATATCTAATTCTCAAGGTGGTTCAACTGTGCTGGAAAAACTGAATTCTATCCCATGTAAATACATTTAGGAAAGTGTATTCTAGGAAAAACAGAATAACCCACTTGAAATAGTGTTCTGAAATCTCTGTTACAGTTTATGAATGGTAGTGTTGCCCAGAATTCCTTCCTCTGCCTAATTTTTGCCAACACATCTTAATCGTGATTCTTCATGTTGATTTGCATGTTCCTATTAATCATATGACTTCCCTGATGGCTTACGGATAAAGGATCTGCCTACAGTGCAGGAGACACAGGAGACATATGTTTGATCCCTGGATCAGAAAGAGCCCTTGGATTAGGAAATGGCAATTTCCCACTCCAGTATTCTTGCTGGGAAAATGCCACAGACAGAGGAGCCTGGCAGGCTACAGCCCATGGGGTCACAAACAGTTAGACATGACCAAGCACACATGCTCCAATCTTATATTTAGTCTGGAAGTTATAAGCTATCATATAGAAGGTAAGCGTTCTGGCTGACATGTAATGATGCATGACTTTTAAAGAGTATGCAGTAGCTCCTTTTGACTGAAGCATGAAACACAGTCTCTAAGATATTTTGGTGTATAAGGTTGAACAAGCAATCCATGATTTATTAATCAAATATTATGTCAGGCTGGAACATGCACTCCTGCCAAAATGACCTTCTGCTAAGTCAAAACTAGAATGATTGAATAAGCTATTGTTTGAAGGGAGGATGAAGGTGATACTTTTAATCTTTTTTTTTTTCTCCATAAATAGGGAGGATCACAAGCTATTTGTCATATTTTCCCATGGCCTAGTTCTCTATTTGAGGGCTCTATGTGTGTCTTTATGTGTATATATGTGTATCTAGGGATGTTGATAGGTCACATGTACCTGCAATCGTCATCGGTCTTGACCCTTGGCCTCAATGGTAATGGTTAAATAATCACCAGCTATTCACTAAAAATTTATTCTCTTCTCAGCACGATACTAGTTTGGAGATGGACTCTAAAGAAAAATAGAGTCCCTAAGTTCAAAGCACACATTCCCTAGATAGTAAGGCTAACCTATGTGAAAAGAATTAAAGAACATCACATTTCAAACAGTATATTTTATCAAAAGTATTGTGAGCTAAGTTTAAACACAACATTGCCCAGTTCCATGTTTTGGAATTTTCAAAAGCTATTTCAGTGAACAATTTGATCATATTTCATACTTGATCTATTGTGTCTTGTGTAATTCTTACATGGCAATAAGATTATTGTTGAGAAATTATTTTCCTTCAGAGATACTTTTTACAAAGGGAATAGGGGGCAGGAATTCCTGGTAATGAAATTCCAGTTGAGCTATTTCAAATCCTTAAAAAAGATGCTGTGAAAGTGCTGTACTCGATATGACAGCAAATTCAGAAAACTCAGCGGTGGCTGCAGGACTGGAAAACATCAGTTTTCATTCCAATCACAAAGAAAGGCAAAAATTGCTCAAACTATTGCACAATTGTACTCATCTCACATACTAGAAAAGTAATGCTCAAAATTCTCCATGCCAGGCTTCAACAGAATGTGAGCTGTGAACTTCCAAATGTTCAAACTGGATTTAGAAAAGGCAGAGGAACCAGAGATCTATTTGCCAACATCTGTTAGATCATTGAAAAAGCAAGAAGTTCCAGAAAAACATCGACTTCTGCTTTATTGACTATGCCAAAATCTTTGAATGTGTGAATCACAACAAACTGTAGAAAAGTCTTCAAGAGATGGGCATACCAGACCACCTGACCTGCCTTTTGATAAATTGATATGCAGGTAAAGAAGCAACAGTTAGAACTGGACATGGAACAACAAACTGGTTCCAAATAGGAAAAGGATTATGTCAAGGCTATATACTGTCATTGTGATAATTGAAATTATATGCAGAGTACATCAAGAGAAATGCTGGGCTGGTTGACACACAATCTGGAATCAAGAGGCTGGGAGAAATATCGATAACTTCAGATATGCAGATGACATCACACTTATGGTAGAAAGCGAAGAAGAAATAAAGAGCCTCTTGATGAAAATAAAAGAGGACAGTGAAAAAGTTGGCTTAATACTCAACATTCAGAGAACTACGATCATGGCATCTGGTCCCATCACTTCATGGCAAATAGATGGGGAAACAGTGGAAACAATGACAGGCTTTATTTATGGGCACTCCAAAATCACTGCTGATGGTGATTGCAGCCATGAAATTAAAAGACATTTACTCCTTGGAAGGAAAGTTATGACTAATCTAGACAGCATATTAAAATGCAGAAACATTGCTTTGCCAACAAAGGTCTGTCTAGTCAAAGCTATAGTTTTTCTAGTGGTCATGAATGGATATGAAAGTTGGAGCATAAAGAAAGTTGAGTGCCAAAGAATTAATTATTTTGAACTGTGATGTTGGAGAAGATTCTTGAGAGTCCCTTGGACTACAAGGAGATCCAACCAGTCCATCCTAAAGAAGATCAGTCCTGAATATTCATTGGAAGGATGCATGCTGACCCTAAAAGAACAATACTTTGTCCATAGGATGCGAAGAAGTGACTCATTTGGAAAGACCCTGAGAGGGAAAGATTGAAGGCGGGAGGAGAAGGGGACGACAGAGGATGAGATGGTTGGATGGTACCACAGACTCAATGGACATGAGTTTGAGTAAACTCCTGGAGTTTGTGATAGACAGGGAGGCCTGGCATGCTGCAGTCCATGAGTTGTATAGAGTTGCACACAACTGAGCGGCTGAACAGAACTGCTGAGGAGGCAGGAAACCACAGAAGCCTGCTCACTCAGCAATTTTATTTAATGTCTCAGTTCAGAGGGAGATCGTTGGTTGGATCTTGTTGAAGTCCAAGGGGCTGTCAAGAGACATCTCCAACAGCACAGTTCAAAAGCATCTATTCTTCAGCCTTCAGCTTTCTTTATAGTCCAACTCTTACATCCATACATGACTACTGGAAAAACAATAGCTTTGACGAGATGGATCTTTATTTGGCAAAGTAACATCTCTGCTTTTTAATATGATATTTAGTTTGCTTATAGCTTCTCTTCTAAGGAACAAGTGTCTTTTAATTTAATGCCTATGGTCACCATCTGCAGTGATTTTGGAGCTCCCCAAAACAAAGCCTGTCACTGTTTCCACTGTTTCCCCATCTATTTGCCATGAAGTGATGAGACCAGATGTCATGATCTTAGTTCTCTGAATGCTGAATTTTAAGCCAAGTTTTTCACTCTCCTCTTTCATTTTCCTCAAGGAGCTCTTTGGTTCTTCTTCGCTTTCTGCCATAAGCATGGTATCATATGCGTATCTGAGGTTGCTGATATTTCTCCTGGCAATCTTGATTCCAGCATGCATATCAACCAGTCCATCATTCTCATGATGTACTCTGCATATAAGTTAGCTAAGCAGGGTGACAATGTACAGCCTTGATGTACTCCATTCCCAATTTGGAACCAGTCTGTTGTTCCATGTCCAAATCTAACTGTTGCTTCTTTACCTGTATGCAGATTTCTCAGGAGGCAGGTCAGGTGGTCTAGTATTCCCATCTCTTGAAGAATTTTCCACAGTTTGTTGTGATCCACACATTCAAAGGCTTTGGCATACTCAGTAAAGCAGAAGTTGATGTTTTTCTGGAACTCTCTTGCTTTTTCAATGATCCAACAGATGTTGACAATTAAATCTCTGGTTCCTCTCCCTTTTCAAAATCCAGTTTCAACATTTGGAATTTCACAGTTCATATACTGTTGAAGCCTGGCTTGGAGAATTTTGCGCATTACTTTTCTAGTGTGTGAGATGAACGCAATTGTGTGGAAGATGAGCATTTTTTGGTATGGCCTTTCTTTGTGATTGAATGAAAGCTCACCTTTTCCAGTCCTGTGGCCACGGCCTAGTTTTCCAAATCTGCTGGCATACTAAGTGCAGCACTTTCACAGCACCATCTTTAAGGAGTGAAATAGCTCAACTGGAATTCCATCACCTCCACTAGCTGTGTTCATAGTGATGCTTCCCAAGCCCACTTGTCTTCACATTCTGGGATGTCTGGCTCGAGGTGAGTGACCACACTACCATGGTTATCTGGGTCACGAAGATCTTTTTTGTATGGTTTTTCTGTATATTGTTGCCACCTTTTCTTAATATCTTCCACTTCTTTTAGGTCCATACCACATTTGTCTTTTATTGTGCGTGTGTTTGCATGAAATCTTGCCTTGATATCTCTAATTTTCCTGAAGAGATCTCTGTCTTTTTCCCATTCTATTGTTTTCCACTATTTCTTTGCACTGATCATTAAGGTAGGTGTTCTTATTTCTCTTTGCTATTCTTTGGAACTCTGCTTTCAAATGGGAATATCTTTTATTTCCTCCTTTGCCTTTAGCTTCTCTTCTTTTCTCAGCTATTTCTAAGGCCTCCTCTGACAACCATTTCGCCTTTTTGCATTTCTTTTTCTTGAGGATGGTCTTGATCCCTGCCTCCAGTACAATGTCACAAACCTCTGTCCATAGTTCTTCTGGGACTCTGTGTATCAGATCTAAGCCCTGAATCTATTTCTCACTACCATTGTATAATCATAAGGGATTTGATTTAGGTCATACCTGAATGGTGTAGTGGTTTTGCTTACTTTTTTCAATTTAAGCCTGAATTTGGCAATAAGGATTCATGATCTGAGCCACAGTCAACCCTCGGTCATGTTTTTGCTGACTGTATAGAGCTTCTCCAACTCCATTTTATGTCTAAATCTGAATTCCAGCCTTCCGTGCCTCCTCTGATAAATAACTGTGACAAAGTTCATCAGTGGCAAAGTTAGTTGTGTTAACTTGCTCTCTTAAAAACCTCCTCTTTTCAAGGATTCCTCAAGTTCCTGTCAAGAGCCAGTTAGGGAAGCAGTCTTCTTCAGAAATTTCCTGCATCAGAGGAGATAAAATGTGACTAAAAGGTGGCTTTACCCATGGGGGGGACAGTGCGCCAAATTATAAAGCAGATAAATCTTGTCTTCGTCTTCATCTGCCCATTCTGAAGCCGAGTCTCTCCAGCTAGGTCTCCTGCTGTGTGTTCCAGTGATCGGCACTCAGTGTGACCTTTCTCCTGAGTCACCCATCCAGACCTGCCTGCTGTGGCAATAGTTCTTGACCTTCATTTTTCTTCTCCTCCCTATTTCCCTATCTATTTGCTTCGAGTCTCTTTTCTATTAGAAAGAGATAATTCTGCCTGTGTTAAGGTAGCAATAGGTTTCCATGAGAACCCTTCCCTCTCTACCCACTCACCATGTAACACATTACATTTTAATAGGGTCTTTGGGGGACAACGTTTTAACCTAAGAGAACAATTTCAGCCACAGCATGTGATAATTTGGTACATTTCAGCCGTCATCAAACACTTTTGGTGACTTCTTGTTGTTACAGTGAAAATTTATTACCTTTCTCAAAGTTGTAGGAAGTCAAGTACAGTTGATCCTATCTGAAAAAAGCAGGTAATAGTGCTGGAGTCCTGGTTAATTGCCTCAACTCTTCCTAGTCCCCTGTCAAAGCCAGCAGCAAAATTTTGAACATGTTTTCTTTGAACCTTTTATCCCAGTAAAATAAAGTCACACGCACTTTACAGATTTTGTGCTTTAAAGGAGAGAAAGAGTGAGTGTGTATGAGTGTAGGCAAGTGTGTGTGTATAGTTGTGTTACTAGGGGCTACTTAGCTTTCTGTTACTGCACAAGTATATTATGCACTTAGCTGAAAGCAATACCATTTCTTATCTCACTTTTCTGTATGTCAGAAAACTATGCATATCTCAGCTGGGTTCTCTGCTTAGAGTCCTCCAAGGTTAATATTAAGGGGCTGGCAATGTATGGGACTCACTTGAGTGTTAGAGTTTGCTTCCATGGGCATTCATATTGTTAGAAGAACTCAATCCCTTTTGCATGTACGACTGAGGTCTGAGTTTTCTTTCTGGCTATTGACTGGGGTTGCTCTCAGTTCTTAGAATGTACTTGTTTATTACTTTCCACTTGGATATCTCTACAAAATTGCAATTTGCTACATCAAGGCCAGCAGGAAGATATTTGTCTCTGTTGCTTTGAACCTCTGACTTCTCGCTCTTAGTTCTAAACCTTCTTTTAGAGGGGTTCACCTGATTAGGTAAGGCCCACCCTGGTAGCTCAGCTAGTAAAGATTCTTCCTGCAATGCAGGAGACCTCGGTTTGATTTCTTGGTTAGGAAGATCACCTGGAGAAGGAATAGGCTACCACTCCAGTATTCTTGGGTTCCTTCATGATTCAATTGGTAAAGAATCTGCCTGCAGTATGGGAGATCTGGGTTTGGTCCCTGGGTTGGGATGACCCTTGGAGGAGGGCATGGCAACCTACTCCAGTATTCTTGCCTGAAGAATTCCCACGGACACAGGAGCCTGGTGGGCTGCAGTCCGCGGGGTCGCAAAGAATCAGACATGGCTGAGAGACTAAGCACAGCACAGCACCCACACTCAAGGGTGGGGTGATTATATTGGATGCACATACCAGCAGTGGACATTTTGGAGACTTTCCTAAAATACTGTTTACCACAAAACTTATCTTGATTTTCTGCCAAATATATTCAGTGAAGAGTTGGGAATATGGAAGGGGAAATAAATGAATAAATGCAATAATGTGAGAAAGTAAAAGTTTTCCCTGAGATTGAAATAACACACCCAAATATATGTAGCCCCCTGCCTTTCTCTGGAGATAGCACTATCTTATATAATTTTCTGCAACAATGCAAATGTTTTCTACTCTCCTCAATGCACCAACCACTAGGTATATGTAGCTATTAAGAATTTGACATGTGACTGGTAAGCACTTGATTTTTAAATTTTCTTTATTTTTAAATAATTTACATTTAAAATTACATAGTCATATGCTTCTAATGGCTATCATAGTGAGCAGCACAACTTGAGAATATGTACCTTCCAGTTCCTCTTCACCTTTCTGAGTTATAGAATCATCTCCCACACGCTAAAATATTGCTTAATGTCTATACTCTGTCTTTATTCTCCACCCGTTCTTGGGGGTTTTAGTTTAAATTCCAGTTACTGTCCTTCTATCTACATTTTACATCTTCCCCTGGTTTCCTGTCAGACTTGTAGTTTTAGATATTGTCATTTCCTATATAAGTTTCTAGACTGATCTCCTATCAAAGTCAAAATCTTTTTTCCTCATTACCTTTGTCACTCCATGCACACCCAAACAGCACGGGTTAGCTTCATTGAGCATTTATTTTCTGTGTAAGTTTCTGAGCTAGATGCTTCAGACATAGTCTCATTCAATCTTCATAACAGCCCGTGTAGTATTATTATGATTCCTGTTTTACAGATGAAGGAACCTATACTTGGAGAAGTTAAGTGACTCCTGGAATCTTAAAATTACTTAGTGCTGAAACAGAAGTCAGTTTCAAGTTCCTTGTGTATAATCACTCCTGATTTTAGTTTCTAAAATACATCACCATTTCTAACAAACATTCTTGCACAGTGCAATCATGTATCTGTTTAATATTATTAGTGACAATGAGCCCATAAACTTGAAAGACAATGCATTCCATTTACAGCTTTAAGAGAGTTTTGGTCCTTCCATGGTCTTTTAGTGGCTCCTCAGGCCAAAAAAAAAAAAAAAAAGTCTGTGTTATCTACTTGTCTGCATTTTCTCCCTTTAAACATGAGTTATTCTCTGGTTCTGAGTACAAATCTTTCCAACCATTTCTAATCACTGTTTTTACTTTAGCTTATTGAACTCTTCTAAACAAATGAGCACCCTTAGACTGTGGAGTAAAGATTAGGAGCTAGGGCTTGGTATGCGGAAGCTCTGAGATTAATAATTGGCTCCAAATTTTATGGGTTGTGTGTCCTTTTACTTCTCCATGCTTCTCTCCTACCTGTAAAATGGAATTAATATACCTATTTCAAAACAATTATTTCAAGGAAGACATAAAATGAGATTGATGAAGACCTGGAAGAAAGTCTAGCATACAGCAAACACTCAGTGGCAGGCAGCTACTCTTATTTGGGTCTTGTTATAATAGAAGATAGCTTTCATGTCTCTCACTCCTTGTTTTCCCAAAACAGGATATAACTATAAGAAATGGTTATCTCTCTTACTTCCCTAGTTTTTGTCACCTACATTTGATTCAAGTTTTAAGTGTTGCTCCACAAAGAGTGAACTCTATAAATGAACATATTCCATGAGCTCTCATGATTCTCTGCTTATAACAAAGACACACAACTTTTCACGTTTCAAGCTATACCAGACAAGTAAGATGACACCTGCAGTCACAGTAGTGAGAGCTGCAAAGACTTTTATTGGAAGAATATAAAGAAGCTGCAGTCTGTGGTTGAGAATCAAAACTGAGATTCTGACATAATGCAACAGATATTGCTTCTATTGGGGAAGGTTTGAGTAGGCAAACTCCCAGGTCTGGTGCAAAATGAAAACATGAGGCCACTTTTTCAAAAAGCAAAAAATTAAAAAAAAGATATTAACAGTATTAAATTTAAAAACAAAAAATCCTTTTTCTACTGAACTTTTTCTTTCAATTTGTCAGAGTTGGTTATATTTTGTATTTAACATTGTTTTAAGTTAGGAAAAATTAGCATTTTCAATTCTAGTTTAACTTTTTAAGTTTATATTTATCTTATGTGATGCTAGTCTTAAATGCAAAAGTAAGAACAATTAACTCATATCCAGAGTCACCAAATTACACAATTTGCATTTAGTGGCTCATATGAGCATATGTATTTTATTCTAAGAAAAGAAGTAGAAGGCAAAGAGAAAGGGAAAGACATACCCAACTGAATGCACAGTTCCAGAGAATAGCAAGGAGAGATAAGAAAGCCTTCTTAAATGATCAATGCAAAGAAATAGAGGAAAACAATACAGTGGGAAACACTAGAGATCCTTCAAGAAAATTAGAAATACCAAGGGAATATTTCATGCAAAGGCAGGCACAATAAAGGACAGAAAAGATATGGACATAACAGAAGCAGAAGATACTAAGAAGAGGTGGCAACAATACATAGAAGAACTATATCAAAAGGGTCTTAATGACCCAGATAACCACAATGGTACGGTACCTAGAGCCAGATTAATCCTAGAGTGTGTGGTCAAGTGGACATTAGGAAGCATTACTGAAAACAAAGCTAGTGGAGGTGATGGAATTCCAGCTGAGCTATTTAAAATCCTAAAAGATGATGCTGTTAAAGTGCTGCAATCAATATACAATCAAATTTGGAAAACTCAGCAGTGGCCACAGGGCTGGAAAAGATCACTTTTCACTTCACTCCCCAAAAAAGCTATGCTAAAGAATGTTCAAACTAATGTACAATTGTGCTCATTTAATATTCTATCAAGTAACGCTCAAAATCTTTCAAGCTAGGCTTCAGCAATACATGAATAGAGAACTTCCAGAGTTTAAGCTGGATTTAGAAGACAGAGAAACCATCGATCAAATTGGCAACATCTGGTGGTTCATAGAAAAAGCAAGGGGAGTCCTGAAAAACATCTGCGTCTGCTTCATTGACGACACTAAACTCTTTGACTGTGGAATCACAGCAAACTGTGAAAATTCTTAATGAGATGGGAATACCAGACCACCTCACCTGCCTCCTGTGAAACCTCCACGCAGGTCAAAAAGCAACAGTTAGAACCAGACATGGAACAATGGACTGGTTCAAAATAGGAAAAGCTGAACGGAAAAACTGTATATTGTCAGGCTGCTTATTTAACTTACGTTCAGAGTGCATTAAATGAAATGCCAGGCTGAGTGAATCACAAGCTGGAATCAAGATTGCTGGGAGAAATATCAATAACCTCAGATATGCAGATGATATCACCTTAATAGCAGAAATGAAGAGGGACTAAAGAGCCTCTTGATGAGAGGGAAAGAGGAGGGTACAAAAGCCTGCTCGAAACTCAGTATTCAAAAAACTAAGATCATGGCAACTGGTCACATCACTTCATGGCAAACAGATGGAGAAACAATAGATACACTGACAGATTTTCTTTTCCCCGGGCTGTGAAATCACTGCAGACAGTGACTGCAGCCACAAAATTAGAAAATACTTGCTCCTTAGAAGAAAAGCTATGATCAACCTAGACAGTGTATTAAAAAGCAGAGACATCACTTTGCCAACAAAGGTCCGTCTAGTCAAAGCTATGGTTTTTCTATGAGTCATTTATGGATGTGAGAGTTGGACCATGGGCCAAAGAACTAAACAGACATTTCTCCAAAGAAGATATACAGATGGCTAACACACACATGAAAAGATGCTCACTCATTATCAGAGAAATGCAAATCAAAACCACAATGAGGTACCATCTCACACCAATCAGAATAGCTGTGATCCAGAAGTCTACAAGCAATGAATGCTGGAGAAGGTGTGGAGAAAAGGGAACCCTCTTACACTGTTGGTGGGAATGCAAACTAGTACAGCCACTATGGAGAAAAGTGTGGAGATTCCTTAAAAAACTGGAAATTGAACTGCTTTATGACCCAGCAATCCCACTACTGGGCATACACACCAGGAAACCAGAATTGAAAGAAACACGTGTACTCCAATGTTCATTGCAGCACTGTTTATAATAGCCAGGACATGGAAGTAACTTAGATGTCCATCAGCAGACGAATGGATAAGAAAGCTGTGGTACATATACACAGTGGAGTATCACTCAGCCATTAAAAAGAATACATTTGAATCAGTTCTAATGAGGTGGATGAAACCAGAGCTTATTATACAGAGTGAAGTAAGCCAGAAAGAAAAATACCAATACAGTATACTAACGCATATATATGGAATTTAGAAAGATGGAAATGATAACCCTGTATGTGAGACAGCAAAAGAGACACAGATGTATAGAACAGGCTTTTGGACTCTGTGAGAGAGGGAGAGGGTGGGATGATTTGGGAGAATGGCATTGAAACATGTGTACTATCATATATGAAACGAATCGCCAATCTAGGTTCAATACAGGATACAGGATGCTTGGGGCTGGTGCACTGGGATGATCCAGAGGGATGGTACGAGGAGGGAGGTAGAAGGGGGGTTCAGGATGGGGAACACATGTACACCCGTGGTGGATTCATGTTGATGTATGGCAAAACCAATACAATATTGTAAAGCAATTAGCCTCCAATTAAAATAAGTATATGTATTTTTTTAAAAGAAGGCTGAGTGCCAAAGAATTGATGCTTTTGCATTGTGGTGTTGAAAAAGACTCTTGAGAGTGACTTTCACAACAAGGAGATGAAACTGGTCAGTCCTAAAGGAAATCAACTCTAAAGATTCATCGGAAGGACTGATGCGAAAGCTGAAGCTCTGGTACTTTGGCTACCTGATGCAAAGAGCTGACTCATTGGAAAAGACCCTGATGCTGGGAAAAACTGAGGTCAGGGGAAGGGGACAACAGAGGATGAGATGGTTGGATGGCATCACTGACTCAGTGAACATGAGTTTGAGCAAACTCCGGAAGACAAGGGAAGCCTGGCAAATTGCAGTCCATGGGATCTCAAAGAATCAGACAGGACTTAGCGATTGAACAACAGCAACAACATTTTGTTCTGAATAGGACGATAGATATGTTGCACAAACCAAACTTAACTATTTTTGTTTCACTTCTTGAATGGTGCACTTTCTAATAACACTTTTCTACTTTCAGCTCCCTGAGTAAGGAAGGACATTAAGGGAAAGGATCCGTGGATTGCCTTATTTTTCCTTTTCTTCTGAGTCATCACTTTCATCATTAGCTAGTGGTTGGTTAATACAGAGAAATAACATGGAAAATAAAGAATATAATAGAATTATTTGATACTTTGTGTTTCTTGGAATGTCATCACTGTGGTCAGTGATTAAATTGCTCACTCTGCTCCTTCTGATTAGCTGCATGAATGTCTCACTCTCTTCCTCTCTCTGTTCTTTTCAGCATGTAAAATATATATGCATATATATTTATTTATATGTATACACATACATGCTTGTACATGTATGTATACATATACACATTATATATATTTATGCTGAGCTGTGCTTAGTTGCTCTGTCATCTCTGACTCTCTTTGTGACCCCATGGACTGTAGCCCAGCAGGCTCTTCTGTCCATGGGGATTCTCTAGGTAAGAGTAATGGAATGAGTTGCCATGCCCTCCTCTGGGGGATCGTCCCAACTCAGGGATCGAACCCAGGTCTCCTGCATTTCAGGCAGATTCTTTACCATCTAAGCCACAAGGGAAGTTCAAGAATACTGGAATGGATAGCCTATCCCTTCTCCAGCATATCTTCCTAACCCAAGAATCAAACAGGGGTCTCCTGCATTGCAGGCAGATTCTATACTAGCTGAGCTACCAGGGAAGCCCATATATATTTATATCTATATATAACATATAGCCATCTCGATTACTATCTAGAATATATTTTTAAATGTTCTTAGCAATTCATTTAGAACACTGTACTTATGAAACTCACACTATTGCATATTCTATAACCTCTTTTTCCTATTTATCTTTATTTTCGACTTCTTCAAAAAAAATTCTCCAAATGTAAAAAAGCTCCTTAGCTTTTATCCATGCTTTTCACTGGAAGTTTCCTAGTTTATACTGGCACATTCATCTTTCAGTACTTTTTTTTTCACCCCACAATTTGTTTTAAGATGAATTCATGAATTTTCAGTCTTTTTTTTTTAATATTTAGGAACATCACCTTTTAATTCATCTTTTCTTCTTTCAGCAATAACTAATAGCTTTCTAAAAGTGTGTGATATAAGTCCACCATCATATTGAGTTGAAATAACCATTTCTGAGGTACCAACTATGTGCCATGGGCTTCCCAGACAGCTCTAGTGGTAAAGAACCCACCTGTCTAAGGAGACTTAAGACACGCGGGTTTGATCCCTGGGTTGGGAAGATCCCCTGGAAAAGAAAGTAGCAGCCCCCTCCAGTATTCTTGCCTGGAGAATCCCATGGACAGAGGAGCCCAGAAGGCTACAGTCCATAGGGTTGCAAAGAGCTGGACACAACTGAAGCAGCTTATCATGCATGCATGTACAGTGTGCCATGCACTGTGCTAAATGTTTAAGTAATTTCTAATCCTTTATTCAGTCTTATCGAATGTGTATGATATTTAGGAATTGATATAGACACCAGTGACTGAGGAGGGTATAAGAAATTACATGAAATTTAAAACTATTCTCATACTCAGAGATGTAGCCATAATATCAGAATTGAGTTGATCACATATCTTTTACTTAAAGACAATAAAATTAAACAAAAGTAAACAAACAAACAATACTGGTGACAAGAATTCTGCAAATTATAGAGAATTTGTTAACATCCTCTTAAATGAAGGCCTTGAAAAGAAGAGACAATACCTAGTTTTTTTTCCCTTATCTCTAGCTGCTGATATTATTATGCCTGGTATATAGCTGAAGCTCAAAATGTATTTGGAGATAAAACTGAGAAAATTTAATGAGAATAAAATAATATTGAGGTTTTTGGTGTTAAAGAAATACATTTTGAAGTACAGTTTTCCATTGTTTTCTCACCAAATGACATATATCACTGTACTATTAGAACAATCAAGTTTCAGTTTGAATACTTTTGAAATTAATCAACTTGTCTCCTTTGTGCAAAAAAAGAGGCAAAGGTCTTAGAGTACTGCATAGTTGTAGTGCCATAAACTTCTTTATTTTCGTAAACATATTTCACTCTGTTCTCTGTCTTCATCATCTAACAGTCTTGATTGAAAACTGAAGTGCTGCAGCAAGAACAATTGTATAATTAGAAGACAATCATTTACCCTGGCAACATCTTGAAAGTATGAGTTTTAGAGAACAATTAAAATTTCTGTGTCTTTGATTGGAATGTATTTATCCTGATTAACAATTTGCAAACATTTCTTTCTATAAACTTCACTGAGAAAATCTCAAAAACATTTTCGCTTCCAGAGGCTCTTAATTCTGAAATAATCAAAGGCTTATACTGAACTTAATAACTCATTCCATTTATTTCCCCCATGACAGGAGAACTGCTTTAAATAAAGCATTCAATCTATCTGCAGTTCTACAGAGAGATGCTAAAAGTAAAAATAATCAAATTAGAAAACCAAAGTTTCAAATGTGGTATAAATTAAGTAATCCTTACTTGCCAAACTTGAGAAGAAGTTTCAAATCATGTCATTAATATAAAAGAAAAACATCCATATTTGCTCTTTGGAAAGACAAATGCAGAGGTTAATAACACCCAGTTGCCTGCTCCTGAGAGCGTCTGCATCACTTGGACAGTTTGATAATGAGATTTTGTACAAAAGAAATGGACATTTTTTGAGAGAAGTCATGATGTAAAGTGTATTCTTAGTAAGATATATAAGAGAAGCTGAAATAAAATCCTTGTAAATTTCAGTGGTGAGACTATTTCCAGAATTAGAGCTCTCTAATTAATGATTTTTTGGAACTTGTTTTAATTGAAGTCCTCATATGTCAACTCGTAATTTTACTGGGACCTATCATTTGCAAAGTGCTTTTAAAATTTACCCTCTTCCCCCAAAATCTTATATGATAAACAACTAATTTCTTCTGAGATAATTTCTTCTTAGCTCAGGCTAAGAATGCTGCTTAAAGTCTTATGAAACATTTATAAACATAACAGAATACATGCCCATTTTCTTAGCTTTTATTCTTAATTTATTTTCTTGGCCAAATCCATAATTTCACGAGGGCATTTCAGTGCACTTTACCTTAGAGAAAAGCTAGTTAACTCCTTCCCAATCTCATGTCATGAGAAATTCACAAACCCCTTCCAGTGAATGCAGACTAAATGCTGTATCTGGGGATCTTGAATCCAGGGATCTATCTGTACATGCATGAGGCAGATTGAAAACAAAAAGTTGGAGTTAGTTTAGAAGTTATGCTTTTCATAAGTATGTTTTTTTTTAAGGCTTTTAATTAATGCAAGATTAGTGTTGAAATAAATTTTCCTTCTTTTCAGTTATTTCCATGATGATACATCTGGTGATAATATGTTTGATTTTCTGCACATATGCATTTATGACTATTTAT